>CAUYQU010100483.1:0-22414 GCA_963574635.1 Cheracebus regulus
GCGCAGGGCCAGACCCGGGGGCCCAGGGCACGGACAGGGGGACCACTGGGCACGGACAGCGCCGGGGCGCAGGGCAGGGAGAGGGGGGGGCAGGGCACGGACAGACAGACATGGGGGCGCAGGGCACAGACACGGGGGCACAGGGCACGGACAGACATGGGGGCACAGGGCATGGACACGGGGGCACAGGGCACAGACAGACATGGGGGCCCAGGGCACGGACAGACATGGGGGGTGCAGGGCACGGACACGGGGGCACAGGGCACGGACAGACATGGGGGCGCAGGGCATGAACACGGGGGGCGCAGGGCACGGACACGGGGGCACAGGGCACAGACGGGGGGTACAGGGCACAGACAGACATGGAGGGCGCAAGGCACCATTGTGCCTGGAAGCGCGCAGAGAATAGACAGCCACGCTCACTTCTGGCTGAAGAAGTTCTGCCCAGAAACAATGCATTCAGGTTTCTAATTAAATCAAATCAATTAATTCCTACTGAGAAAGCTGGACTTTCCATGGAGGGAGAATCATCTAGAATGGAACTCCTGAAACATTCAAGTGGGAAATGCTGCAACCCCGTGACCCCAGAGCCAAGAGCACATAGAATCCCCGGCCCACGGCCACACAGGACGAAACAGAACCTTCTAGAGACACCTGCACCACGGCGAGTCATGTCACCTGACACCACGCAGCAGCAGACCTTGTCTTTCTCAAAAGTTAGGTGGTTTCTGCTCAGAGCCTCCCCCGACTCTATGCCGGTAAGGCCGGATGGGCTCAGGGCATGGCCCACCCACAGCCAGGTGCCCTGGCTGATCTCAGGGAGACGCATCCAGGAGCTCCCAGGGTGGCCTGAGGACCAGCAAGCAGCCCCTGTCTGTCCTCCCTCCCCACAAGCCCTCCCAGCTCCAGAATAGCCCCTAAGCCAGCTGGCCTGTGGCTCAAACACACCAAAACCGAAACCATGGGGAGAGAGAGGCCGCAGGAGTGTCGCCTGCCCAGCGGCCACATGCGCCTCCAGATCCCCACGGCTACAGTGATGCCCAGTCCAGACACGCAGGGGTGAAGGGCCCGAGGGGCCCTGGGACGTTAGAGTCACTGTCCAGCAGCACCCCTGCCCTTCCTCTGGGGCCACAGCCCTGCACTCCCAAAGCTCTGGGTAAAACCTCCTCCTTCCCTCGGACACAGCCTCGGGAGCCTCATGGGGTGAAACTTGGTCAACTATGTGCTCCAAGTGTCTGTGATGGTGCCCAGTGGCTGTCTGTGCTGTCCCCAGCAAAGCACCTCTGTCCACAGACAAGGGCCCAGTGTCCTCCCTGGAGGAGGGAGGTGTGGCTAGAGACAGGTCCAGGGACAGATGCCCGGCCCAGACGGGCACACGCCCATGGTGCTCCCAGCCGTCACTCCCACATTGGGCTTGGGCAGGGCACAGACAGGGAACAGCCACCGTCACAGACAAAGAGAGCAGCCGTCCTGCCCAGCAACTCCTTGGAGAAAGAGGAGTCACTGAAGCCACACCTTATTCCTCTTAGAACCGTCAATGACACAGAGACCCTGACTCCAGAGCTGGGCAGACACAGCAGGGCACAAACCCAGGAGGTTTCAGAAACAGCTGCCACCCTCAGCACTGGGCAGCCACAGCCAGTGGCCGCCCCTTCCTGGGAGAACCCGGCTGGGTCACGGCCCCAGGTCCTGGGAGAAATGGGCAGTGACCTGCCAAGGCCAATGCGGCCGCGGTCACTGGACACCTGCTGGGTGTAGTGCAGGCACACCACGGCGTCCGTGGGGAGGCATAGCCTATTGCTCACTTGCTGGGTGTGGCTCGGGGGCACCACGAAGTCCGTGGGGAGTCAGGGCCCACCGCTCAGGCAGCAAGGAAGGACCAGGCCCACTCCAGAGCTGCTGGGGTGCCGCGTCCCCACCGGGTGATGGTTGCAGAGGGTGGTCGCTTCTCACGTGGCCTCCAGGTGACGTGTCCACCCCTCCAGTCCCACCGGCATCAAATGTGGGTTTTCTGAAGCTGGGTTAGAGTGTGCTCCAGTGAGTGTGTGAGTTCCTCTATCTCCCTGGGAATGCCACCGGGGAGGCCCTCGGCACTACTGGGAGTGGTCACTAGCCTCAGCCATGCCAGAGCCCAGGTGTCTTCTTAAATTTCCTCAAAGCACCAAGAAGCCAAAGCTCTGAAACTGTTAATAGAAGACTTTGCAGGCTGAGGATCTGGGGACTCTCACATGCCCATATTTCCCGTCTGTCTCTGCTACACAGCCCTTATTCTAGTGACCGGGCCTGTCAGGAGACCCCAGGCTACGTTTTCGCCAGTTCCTCTGGATGGTGGAGCTGTGGAGCAGGAGGCTAGAAATCAGTGTCACAGACCTTCCAGCGGCCACACGCCTTCTCCGTGTCAATCTCCACCGAATTCCACCCGTTTTCACACATCTGCCAGAGGCCACACGTCTTCCCCGTGCCAGTCATCTCCACCGAATTCCACCCATTTTCTCAAATACCGTCACCACGGTTGTCAGCAGTGACTGGCTGGGCCAGCCTCATTCCACGCTGCTCTCCTGACAGAGCGGACCCGCCCCGTGACACCTTCCCAGCAGCACCGGCGTTTGTCCCCACCATGCAAGACAGAGCCTGTGGGCTTTGCTTTAGGGGAGAAGTAAACGGTGAATCCTCGTTCGTCATAAAAGCTGACAACGTACCTCAGGGAGCGGCTCCTGCTTCAACACTGTGAGCTCTGTGCTCCTGGGACACACACACACACACACACATATACACAGACACACACACACATTCTGTGCTCCTGGGAACCACACACACACACACACATACAGAGTTCTGTGCTTGTGCTCCTGGGAAACACACACACACACACACACACACAAAGTTCTGTGCTCCTGGAAACACACACACACACACACACACACAGTTCTGTGCTCCTGGGAAACACATACACACACACAGTTCTGTGCTCCTGGGAACCACACACACAAACACACACACACACAAAGTTCTGTGCTCCTGGGAAACACATACACACACACACAGTTCTGTGCTCCTGGGAACCATACACACACACACACACACACACACACACACACACACACACAGTTCTGTGCTCCTGGGAAACACACACAGACACACACAGTTCTGTGCTCCTGGGAAACACATACACACACACATTCTGTGCTCCTGGGAACCATACACACACACACACACATACACACACACAGTTCTGTGCTCCTGGGAAACACACACACACACACACAGTTCTGTCCTCCTGGGAAACACATACACACACACACACAGTTCTCTGCTCCTGAGAAACACACACACACACACACACGGTTCTGTGCTCCTGGGAAACACATACACACACACAGTTCTGTGCTCCTGGGAAACACATACACAGTTCTCTGCTCCTGGGAAACACACACACAGACAAAGTTCTGTGCTCCTGGGAAATGCATACACACACACAGTTCTGTGCTCTTGGGAAACACACACGCACAGTTCTGTGCTCCTGGGAAACACACACACACACACACAGTTCTGTGCTCCTGGGAAACACACACACAATTCTGTCCTCCTGGGAAACGCATATACACACACACAGTTCTGTGCTCCTGGGAACCACATATACACACACACACACACACACACACACACACAAAGTTCTGTGCTCCTGGAAAACACAAACACACACACACACACACTTCTGTGCTCCTGGGAACCACACATACACACACACACACACACACACACACACACAAAGTTCTGTGTTCCTGGGAAACACACACACACACACAAAGTTCTGTGCTCCTAGGAAACACACGCACACACACACAGAGTTCTGTACTCCTGGGAAACACACACACACACACATACACACACACAAAGTTCTGTGTTCCTGGGAAACAAACACACACACAAAGTTCTGTGTTCCTGGGAAACAAACATACACACACAGTTTTGTGCTCCTGGGAAACACACACACACACACACACACACACACACACACACACACACACACAGCCTGAAGGCAACACCATCTGCTCTCCTGGCCACGTGCACTGCGGGAGCGACGGAGTATGTGGAACTGGGAAATTCCCTGCGCGTTTCTGCGCTTGGCTGTCCAGGGAAGAGATGGTCATGGGCCCTGAAATTTTGTTGAAAGAAGAGAGGGCTGTTGTCTTGGCTCCGAGGCAGGGCCATAAAAAATTAATCCGTGCCTCCTTCAGGCCACCAGCGCCTGGCAGCAGCGGTACCGTGGCGTGTGGTTCTGTGGTCAGACCTGCATTTTACTTTCCACCCTGTGCCACGCTCCCCATGCGTGGGCCTCTCTGCGTGGCATCTGGGCAGGCCAGAGCGACTGCTGTCTGAAGCGCTGCCATTGCACAGCTCCCAGAGGGGCCTAGGAGGTCTCAGCAAATGAAGACTTGTTCCAGGGACCACTCTTCCTGGCTTTCTAGTCTAACAGCCTGCCTGGCAGGGCACGCAGAGAACCAGGAGCTCCTGGGTACAGCAATCCAGGTGAAAAGTGTGGCGGAGGCTCCGGGTGGAACCGTGCATGCTGTGGTCATCTGCCCACAGCGTTCACAGGTTCTCAGGAACTCGCTCCTCACAGTATATTTAACCCTCCTGAGCCCCTGCCAGCTGGGGAAAGGCACCTCACAAAGCAAGAATGAATCGGAACCAACGCCCAGCCCAACGCCCAGTTAACTATCGGAAAGGAAGAGCCGCTCCTGGCGGGGTGGGCTCCACTCCTTGGTCTTCAGCTGTCATTTCTTACACGACAGAAAAAAGATCTGCCCCAGACTATGGGGACAAAGTTGATGTATGAGGCCGGTGACTGAGGGACACGCCCACTGAGACCGGTGTGTGCACCAGCAGGCCCACCCTGTCCTGTGCTTGGGGCAAGGCTGGGAGCCCTCCCTGGGGCCAGTCGGCCTCCTGGCCCTGGGTCCTCGCCTGGCCCGCCAGTCCCTCTCACCCGCGCAGCTGAGGCCAAGTCCCAAACCAGAGACTCAGCCGCCCACTCCTAACTGATGAGATCACCAGCTGCAAACCTGAAATGCTGTTTCGGAATGGGCCGAGGCTCCTGTTTCAAGTTCCAGTGACCTATTATTAATTATTCACACGAGCCCAGCCTCCTGTGTGGTGGGTGAGATGCTATCGGGCAAGTTATTTTGGTGACTTGGTAAACAGACCTGTGTTCTCTGATCCTGGGTCAGAGGTCAGGCTACATCCCACAGAGCTCCACGTGCCCCCGTGGGGAGGCGGGCGCTGCAGAGATGGGGGCCGCGGGCCAGGATGCATGGCAAAGACCTCCTCAGGGACCTGGGCCTTCCCGCCGCCTCCGGGAGAGTGTAGGGTGCAGGCCAAGGACACAGGGACAAGTGTGAAGAACACAGCGGGCAGGAGCGAAGGAAGGGGCTCGGCTGAACACAGGTGGAGAGCGGGGCAGAGTGACCCAGGGGTGCCGTGCACGCTTCTCAGCTCCTGCTTGGACAGGGCGGGGAGCTGGACAGGGCCACGCTGGACCCCTCTCTGCACCGTCCCTCACACTCTCCGGGGACTGGGCTGTACTCGTCCGAAAGCCCCACCCCCACAGAGGGGCTGCAGAGGACCCGCCAGACCGCGCAGGGACCATGTCCACCAGGGGCTGTTGGCCATCCTCACCCGACCCCCGCATAGACAGCTCCAGGGCCCCGCTCTTCCAGGCTAAACCACGGCTCTGTCCTCGAATCTGGTGTTTTCAGCACCAGGGCAGCCATAATGGGGGTGACCTCGGGGTGTGGACGGTGTGATCATGAGAATGTGGCCGCAAGAGTGGGGACTGGCCTGGGCTGGTCTCCTCCCGGCGTAGGAATGACATTCCCACGGAGACAGAAGAGCTCCCTCGGCACTCGTGGGGGCGGGTGGCCTCCTTCCCCGAAGGAAAAGGCCGCAGACAGGAGGAGCTGGACGCCAGCCGTCCCTCCCGCACCTCGGCGCCCACGGGGAGCAGCCCACACCCCTTTCCTAACCCGGCCACGCTCCGGAGGCTCCCGGAGAGAAGGCGCCACTCCTGCTCCCGCGCTCTCTTCCCAGCTGCAAAGCACACGGGACGCAGACGCGGGGTGCAGGCGCAGGGTTTGCTCCTGACCGCGAGCGCCCGCACCCACCTCCCCAGGCCCCCGCCAGGGCTCATCTGTGCGGCAGGACACGCTGGGCTTTGACTTTCTGGACAAACTTTCTGAGATGTAGCAGACAGGTGACTCACAATAAAGAGAACAGCGTTTCTCAAACGCAGGACAGTCCCGCCGCCGGCTACAAGGGGCTCTGACGCCACCCACAGCACTCACCACCCGCGGCCTCATCCCTGCGCCCCAGGCCAGTGCGAAGAGCCTCATTTCTGAAAAGCGGGAAAGGAGCTGGTGTCAAAGGATGTGCTAAAATAACCCAGTGGCACAGAGGGCACCTCTGTGGTCACGAGTCCACAGCAACTGAGGGCTTCTATTTTCATTTGTTTTATAATTATACACAAATTCTATTTTCATCCAATTTGTGGTCCACCAACTGAAAGAGAAAACAAACCCCCAAAAACCCCTGTCTTTAACTGTTTACCTCACACTTGCATAGATATAAATTCACTTTGCCACAGTTGTATCAGAAACTCGTTAAATTACTAATTTCTCACAAACGAGACATGCTGACCTGACGTTTTCCACGCAGCGACGGTTTTCTCCTGCGCGTCAGTGGAAAGGCTCCTCCTGTGGGACACAGGGCCAGCCTCTCCCGTTCTGCTGCTGTGTACACCGGCCATTTGATTTGGAATCATTTTTGAGGGTACATTTTAAAGGTATTTTAAATGGCTGTTTCAAGTTTCTGGAGTCCTCCAGAACACCTGGATCCTCTTGAACACATGTGTATTGATAGATTTCAGCACCCTAAGCCCAAGACACCCAGATGGCAAAACCAGAGACAGGGTTCTGGGAGCCACGGGCAGGAGGGCCCGGTGCTGAGCTGTGTTCTCGGCCACGGGTGGCACCAGGCACCCAAGATACTCATGGATGGGTGAAAATACATCCACGGAAATTCAGGGCTGCCTGGAGTCCCAGGTACTTGGGAGACTGAGGCGGGAGAATTGCTTGAACCCAGGAGGCGGAGGTTGTGGTGAGCCGAGATCGCACCATTGCACTCCAGCCTGGGCGACAGAGCGAGGCTCCGTCTCAAAAAAACAAAACCAAACCAAACCTCAGTGCTCTCCACGCTCACGGTCCCACTTTATCCTCCAAATAACAGCCTTGATTCCTGCGGCTGCCCCTCGTTGCACGTGGTGAAGGGGGCGACACAGCCCTCCCTGCTCCCGCGAGCATGGCCAGCGCCCCTCACCGATGTAATTTACAGCAAAGGGGGGGCCGGCCATTATTCCTCTATTGCTTTATTTTCACTCCTTCTTTCTCAGCCCCATTTCCAGTCCCTTTTAATAACAGGCTTTCGGTCAGTGAACACCAAGGCAGGAAAGGGAGGCAGACGCCTGCAGTGACCGAGCACAGCACTGTCCCCTTTTCCACCTGGGAGGCGGAGACTTTAAATGTCAAACTGGCTGCTGGGCACTGACGCGTCTCCGGCTTTTCCCTGCTTCAAGCAGCCGACAAGGTAGGTACTAATTGGCATCCAGCACACAGGCCACAAACGTCACATCATCATCTGCGCGTGCCAGCAAAAGTGCTCACTCGGCACCCTGCCTGTTAATTCCACATGCCGGCCACTGCGTTGGCAAACAGCCATTTGTCCCTGCGGCCGCCTTCCCTCCACTATTTATCTAAATGGAAGGAAATAAAAACAGGGCACCCTGCTGAGCACCCCTTCCGGCTTGCATCATTCCCTCAACAATGGGGCTGGAGCGCCCGGGTTTTGCTGTTGGGGTGTGCTGGAAAAATGTCCTCCATGTTGCTGTGTGGCCAGGAGCCCTAGAACCCTGGAACCTGGGGGCAGGCCTCACTTCCTGCTCTGTGGCCAGTGCAGCAGATTCGGGGCCTGGGGTCTAGAGCTAACGAGGTAACAGGCTGATGAAAGGCAACACCGACACCCATGGCCGCTTGGGATCCACATCGACGCCTGGGGTGCACAGCGGCACGGCTGTGTGGGCAGTCGCTGTGTGTCCCCGGCACAGTCACCGCACGCCTCCCTAGAGGGAGCCGACGGACAGCCTAACTCCACGTGGCTTTCCCCTGAGGTGTGAATAAGGCGAGAAGACACACTGCAGCCTGGGGAGTCAGGCCCGCCCTGGCAGGGACAAGGCTGCAGGGTTGCCCGGCCCCGGCCCTCTCTGAAAGCCTCCTCCTCCTCCTCCTCCTCTCCTCAGGGAGCAAGGTGGCCCTGGTGCCCCCCAGCAGCTCTGCTGAAAACAGGCCCCAGCCCCAAGCCCAGAGTTTGCGATTCTGCAGGCCTGGGCGGGCCACAGAACCTGCATTTCTGAGGACCCTCCCCAACACTGCAAGGCTGGTGCTGCTGGCAACAACCCCTGCCTCCACGTTCAGAGGCATTGGAGAGGGCAGAATCAACCCCACATAACATCCACACCACAGGCAGCACCCATGGACACGGGACCCACTTTGGGCAAATCTGTAAACGAGAGAGGGCCTGGGCATGCGGAGGCGGAGGAGGAGCCGTGCCACACTCCCGTCCAGGTCAGAGGTGGAGAGCAGCTCCCGGGACTGAGCATGAAGGAGCACACAGCTGGCCTGGCCAGGACGGGCCACGTTGTAAGCACAGTTAGCCGCGGTGCCAGAGTTACTTTTGGACCAGAAAAGCAGTGAGTGGCATGTGAGTCCGGCCGCGGTGCCTACCTGCACGACGGGGTGTCCTCCGGCTGCCGCCTTCACGGCCCCGCGGCTGCCCTCCGTCTCGTAGTGGGCGCGGTGGTGGGACTTGGGCTGCACCTCGATCCGGAGCTCATACGGGCCGGACTGCGACGGCAGCTGCCAGTCCAGGGCAGGCAGGGTCGGGCTGGAAGGGAACAGGGGAGGCGTCAGCTCCACACGCACCTGTCTCAGGTCGACACTTTACCCCAAACACAGGTCCCGACCCGAGACGTCGGGCTGGAAGGGAACAGAGCAGGCATCAGCTCCACACACACCTCCGCTGCGACACCCCGCGCTGTCTCAGGTTGATACTTCACCCCAAACACAGGTCCCGACCCGACACGGACAAGCCTGTGTCAGCGCGATGCCGACTCATCATGACCTGTGGTCACCGCCCGCCTGTTCTGGAAACATTTTCCACGAGCAACCTTAACATACTCCTCCTCCTCCATGACAGGCTTCCATCATCAGCTACTCAGCCCTCCACTAAGACAGGTTTTGAACTCACTAAAATCTTTTTAAAAATCATCTAAGAGGTAGGAGCTGTGGTCTAAGAACCAGGAAGCTCCAACCGCTCCTCACCATCAACTGGCTGTGCAGCTGCTGCCGGGCAGGAGACTAACTGGGCTCTTCATAAATGGGTGGGTTTGGAAGATGTGTGCGCAATGCCACCAGCCCCAAAACTCCATGACTGCTGCAAGACGAACAGAATGGCCCGACCGAGGGTCAGGAGGAGGAACTGGGTGTCCATGGAGGACCAGGGGCGGGGGCCAGCGCAGCAGGCGGGGCACGATGGTGAGGGCCTGGGGAGCCTGTCCATTACTCTGCACAGAGGGACAGGAGCTGCATGACCTGGAGGGTGACAGGTGCCGAGTTTGCCCTCAGAGCCCACGGCCCCCATCCTTTCGGGAGATGAGCGTTTGGGGTGAAAGGCTAAGGTAAGGTTCTGCCTGTGCCCTCGGTGTGAGAGTCTTCCTGAGGGCTGTAGGAAGCCAAGGCAGACTGACTCAGCATTCCCTGGGGCCACATCGTGCACCCGAGGGGTTCTCCCATCTAGGGAGTGGCCTGCAGGAAGCCCCGGTGCGGCACCATCCATTCAGGAGCCGCCTTCCACCATGTGCATGAGGCTGGGTGCCTCCTCACCACCACGTGGGCAGAGCCTGCCCGGGGCTCACCGACCGTCCTCACCGCCACGTGGGCAGAGCCTGGCCAAGGCCACCGACCATCCTCACCGCCACGTGGGCAGAGCCTGGCCGAGGCCACCGACCGTCCTCACCGCCACGTGGGCGGAGCCTGGCCGAGGCCACCTACCGTCCTCACCGCCACGTGGGCGGAGCCTGGCCGAGGCCACCGACCGTCCTCACCGCCACGTGGGCGGAGCCTGGCCGAGGCCACCTACCGTCCTTACCGCCACGTGGGCGGAGCCTGGCCGAGGCCACCGACCGTCCTCACCGCCACGTGGGCCGAGCCTGGCCGAGGCCCCCGACGGGCCGTCCCGCCCCGGGGGCGGTGCCTGGGCGATGGCAACTTATGTCGTGTCCGCCTCGTGGGTGGATCCTGGGCAATGACAACGACAGTACTCACCGGCACGTGGGCAGAGCCTGTCCGGGGGCCACCGACCGTCCTCACCGCCATGTGGGCAGAGCCTGGCCGAGGCCACCGACCGTCCTCACCACCTCGTGGGCAGAGCCTGCCTGGGGACCATCGACCGTCCTCACTGCCACGTGGGCAGACCCTCACCATACAGGCTCACCCCGAGCACCACGGCCAGCCGGGCTGCTGAGGCCATTGTCCACACAGGGCCTGCAACTCCCACATCTTCAGAACCGGCCCCACTGGCCAGTTACTCAGCCCTCCACTCGATTACTGCCTAGAGCTGCCCACTGTCATTCAACACCAGTTTTAAGTAAAAGCTAAGGAGACGTGGGACACACGGGGTGGCTTCTCGGAAGGAAGGGCAGGTTCCATGAGATGCAGGCTCAGAGCAGGGGCATCCGCGAGTTCAAGGAAACTGCCTCCTGCCCCCCAAAGGTCCCCACATCTCAGGACACACCATGAACCCAAAATGACTTTTCAAAAACAAAAGCAAGGCCAGGCGCAGTGCTCATGCCTGTAATCCCAGCACTTTGGAGGCCAACAGGGACTGATCGCTTGAGTTCAGGAGTTTGAGACCAGCTGGGTAACATGGCGAGACCCCCATCTCTACAAAACAAACCAAAAAAATTAGCAGGACATGGTGGAGCACACCTGTGGTCCCAGCTACGCAGGAGGCTGAGAGGGAGGATCACTTGAGCTGGGGGAGGTTGAGGCCGCAGTGGGCCAAGATCGCCACGCGCTTCAGCCTGGGCCACAGGGCAAGGCTCTGCCTCAAAACAAACAAACAAAATAAAAACGGATAGGATAAAAGACTCCTTCAAAGAGAAAAAGCCCAGGAGGCAGCTTGAATGGAATCAAATACATCATTTAAAAAAATACAAACATCTAAAATGTTCCTGAACAAAACCACATATTTCATGACACTGGAAGCTTCATGGTAATTTGAAAACTTAGAAATGGATTTATCCAAAGACGCACCCGGCAGGCTGACCACCCACCTTCCCTCTGTGTGGTTATGGGCCCCGCAGTACCCAGCGGACCCCGGCAGCCACAACAGCTTTCCTGACAGAGGAATGTCCAAGACGCAGCTTCGCGGGTGGTGCATCCGCGCTGCGTCCCACGTGAGGTTCTCAGCGTGGATGCCCGGTATCAGCTAACGCTGCCAGGCAGAAGAAGGCGGCCAGATGGAGCGCCCCGCGCCACACGGGAAGGACAAGAGTGCCTGGAGGAAGGGCTCTCCACACACAGCTCTGGCGACTGCACGCTTCTGGGGAAGGGAGGGGCTGGCTGCAGGGCCCGGCAATGAAAGACCCCTTCGCAGGGGCCACCGCCCACTCCCCGACAGGCAGGTGCCAGAAAAAGTCACGGACGGTGCCAGGCGGTGCCTGGCTCAGGTGCCCCAGACCTGTATTCTGCTATGAATCAAAAAAGAAACAAATAAAAAACAAAATTCACAGTGGAAAAAAAACGGGCTCACTGGATTCCCAGGAAATTTAAGAGCAAGACAGAGTGAGAGAGAGAGAAGGAGGGAAGAAGGAAGGAGGAAAAGTCCCCCCGCATTTGGCTAAAGGCAGATGCGTTTCCTAAAGATGAAGCCGTCTAACTCACTTTGCGCTTGACTATTATGTAGAATAGCTTTGCGTAAGCGCAGCCAGGTGTCACTTTATGACGGGGACACGGTCTGAGAAGCGCGTTCTTAGGCCATTTCGTCGTCATGGGAACTCACAGGAACCGACGGGGTGGCCAGTGCACACCCCGGCCACGCAGCGTGGCCCACGCTGCCTGGTACACGTCAGCACGGCACGTGGCTGCACTGAACACCGCTGCTGACTGCCCCACAGCACTCAGTGTTTGTGAATCTAAACACATCTAAACACAGAAAAGGCGCAGTTAAAAAAAACGATCTCATGACCTCACGAGAACCCTCATACGTGAAGTCTGCTGTTGACCCATGCATTTGGCTCTGGAATCATTTGCAGATTTAGCAACACGGTGTGTGCAGAGCTTAAGCAAGAATGGTTTACAAAATAAATATCACAACCCAGACAGTTGTTTGGTTCTAGTTAGAAATTTTCAGCATGAATTTGGCAGCTCTACAAATGTGTGTCTCTGGTTCAGAAAAAAAGGGCCCAAACGGACGGGGAGGTGCTTGTGCTGCTGCGGAGACGGATACTGCTGCCCCCGCCCCGCCCTGCTCCGCGGGCTTCCTTCCTGGGGCGGGGGGCGAAGCCTGGGGCAGCCGTGGGCAGCTGTGCTGTTCGGGGTCTCTGACCAGCCCCCGGAGCTGCAACTCACTCGCTGAAGCCCTGAGCTCAGAACTGATGATAATTTCAGTAACTTCTAACTCATCTTCAACTTGAGTCAATTTTTTTAAAGAGCGACACTCAATGCAATCGAAAAAATAAAAAACTCGAGTGAAATTTGCATACAACATCCACTCAGCCTGCACAGTGACCGACACACACAGACTCACTGGGTGTCTCCTTCCCTCCTTCCTTCCCTTCTTCCTTCCTCCCTCCCCTTCTCCCTCCCTCCCGCCTTCCTTTCTTCCCTTTCTTTTCTCTTTCTCTCTCTCTTTTTCCCTTCTTTTTTGAGATGGAATTTCGCTCTGTGGCCCCGGCAGGAGTGAAGTGGACTGACCTTGGCTCACTGCAGCCTCCGCCTCCCGAGTTCAAGCGATTCTCCTGCCTCAGCCTCCCGAGTAGCTGGGACTACAGGTGCCCACCACCATGCCCAGCAATTTTTTGTATTTTCAGTAGAGACGTAGTTTCACTATGTTGGCCAGGATGGTCTCGAACTCCTGACCTCAAGTGATCCTCCTGCCCTGGCCTCCCAAAGTGCTGGGATAATAGGCGTGAGTCACTGCACCCGGCCCACTGAGTGTATTTCTATAAGCATTTTTACAAAAAGGATGCATCTTAGCAAAATGAGATACATAATGTGGTCCTTTCTTTTTCTCGCTCTGCCGCCGAGGCTGGAGGGCAGCGGTGTGATCACAGCCCACTGCACTCTCCAGCTCCTGGGTTCAAGGATCCTCCCACCTCAGCCTCCCAAAGGGCTGGGGTTACAGGCATGGACCACCATGCCTGGCCTTTCTATGAAAGAAAGATCACATTTTGAGCATTTCAGCTTATTCAGAAACCATCTACTCGCAGCATCCCATTCATCACAGTGGCCATCCTCACTCCACTGCCTGACTCGGAGCTGTCCCCTCCTTTGCTTTATAAACGCCAGCGACATCCGCAGAACCAACTCCCAGCCATATTGTGGGTCAGGCCCTGAGCAGACACGCAGGGCAGAGGCATGAGCATCGCCCCATTGCTCCCTGGAGGTGCCACAGAGGCCGCCGCTGAGTGGTCCCACCCACCCCCCAGAGACTGGCGTGCTCATGGCCTTTGCCAGGGGTATACATCAAGGCAGTCTTCTGTTTGCATCTTTATACGACAGTTAAAAACACGAGTACAAGCCTGAAAACAAAATACGATGTACAAATGATAAAAACAAACCATTCTGAACCACCAGTGGAAACGTTTCTGGAACTGTCTGGACCTCTGAGCGTCCCCTCGATGGATCTCCTGTTTCTCACTAAAGACGCCGCAGAGCCTGGCTGACCCTGCACCTGCCAGCGGCCGAGGCCGCCCCTGCACAGAGGCCAGCCGCAGGGACGTTCACTGTTGCACATGCTGCAAATTCGGCGAACACGAGCCCCCTTCCCTGGGTCTATTCGGTACAGTCCTTCACAAAGTAAAACCTACGATTTCACAGACAATGGGACATGGGTCTTGAAAACTTCCCGTGAAGGATGACGTCACAGCACAGAGACGCCGTGCACGTGAGGTCTGCAGCCCCAGGCGCCCCCGCCAGGATGCGCTTCACCTGAGAACCCAGGGCGCGTGCCTCCTGCACAGCCACAGCTGCACCCAGAGCCTGGCTCACGCGGCCACAGCTTCCACCTGGGCGGCCTCCAGAAGCCCCCACCACTCCCACCCGCCCAGCAGGCTTCAGACCCAGCACGTGTGCATCCTGAGCTCCCACAGGCTCCTGATGACCTGTGTGGAGAGTTAAGAACATGCAAGGCATCCGGGAGAGTCCTCCTTCTGGGGATCGGGGGCCGGGCGCGGCGGCTGCCTGAAGTGAGGGCCAGCCCTGGGGCCGGGTGGGGCACTGCCCTCCCGCAGCTTCCTGCGAATCTGCAATGGCTGCAGAATAAAGTCAAAAAATGCTTGTCCCACAGCCAGATGCAGCCTCCACACCCGCTGTGACTGCTGCTGTCACCC
Organism: Cheracebus regulus; assembly: GCA_963574635.1. NCBI lineage: Eukaryota > Metazoa > Chordata > Mammalia > Primates > Pitheciidae > Cheracebus > Cheracebus regulus. The sequence goes on from CAUYQU010100483.1 coordinate 14,723, forward strand.
AGAGAGGCTGCAGCCAAGTCACGAGGGCCCGGTCTTCCCACCAGCAACATGGGCACAAGGTTGCCAGCCCTGCCCTCCTGGACTCCTGTGTTTGCTGCCCCTCTGGGGGTCCGGGCACGGTGCTCCCACTGAGGCCTCAGGTGGACACCGGCGGGGGCAGAGCTGCCAAGCCTGAGCCCACAGGTCAGACCAAAATACACCTGCCAGGCCCCTAGAGTCCCGACATGGTCCCTCGACAGTGTGGCTTGGGTTCTGCTGTCCTCACACTGGGGCTGATGTGGTGTGGGTTGTTGTGGGGAGGACGTCGTGTGGCCCCTGTGGCCCAGGGAGCTTTCCATGGGAGAAGCCAGCCACACGCTCTTTTCCACATGACGAGTCGGCCAGAAGCTCCTTTCCACGGGAGGAGCCGGCCACACGCTCCTTTCCATGGGGGGAGCCGCTCCTGCCCCTGAACCTGTGTCTCCCTAGCCTAGGAAGGGCGTGAGGAACTTTTTCAGCCCAGAACTCACACCAGAGACTCCCTCCTCTGTGCTGGGATGCTGACTCAAAGAACGCAGATGTCCCAGGCTCCTGGCCCGCGGCGATGGGCCCCCGAGGATCATCACGGGGGTGACTGCTGTTCCAGCGTCACTGGGTCAGGCTGACTGCAGGGTCCAGCCGTGAAGAGCCGCACATATTTCAGCAAGAGTCACGCAGAAGCACCCCTCACCGGGCTCTGCTGAATGCTTGACGACCCTGGCGCCCTCATTGCCCCATCAGACGTACCTATGACCTCCACCAGGCGCTTGGAGGTGCTAGCCGGCCGCCACCTCCAGAGAGAAGCCTGCACTCTGCCATCCACACTCCTGCTATGACGGGAGGCCCAGGAACCCCAGAAGTGTCGCTCAGCCCAGCAAGAAATGCGAGACACAGCCACAGTCTACACCTGAGTTCAAAGCCAAGGTTAATGTGACAGGATTCACCAAAGACTCTCTGCCCCCGAGGCTGCAAATCTCCTCACTTCTCCCGCCCCACAGCCAAGCCTCGGGTGCATTGTGAGGCCGGGGCAATCTCACAGGTCTCCACCTCCATCCTGCCCCACAGACCCCACAGATTCCTGCAGACCATGGCCTTGTGATTTAAAGCTAAACGTCATCGTGAAACCGATCTTATCAATGACCGCTAACGCCACAGAGTCGCACACACCACGCTGCCAAAACACAGCCAGGATCCAAGCAACCCCCAACGCGGGGCTGAGGTGAGGAAAAACCAGGAAAGTCAAGTGAAAGAGGGACCCTCAGGGCACCCGGAGGGGGGGCGGTGGAGCCCGACGGGCAGCGGGGAACCCTCCTCTGCCAGGAGAAGACGTTGTGGGCAATGCACGCCCCAGCCATGGTGCAGGGACCCACCCAGAGCCCGATGCCAGCAGCTGCCAAGGTGATGACAGGCTGGGGAATCCAAACTGCGTTGGTGACATTAAGGGGTTATTTTAAATTAATTATTAGCGCCAATAACGGTACTGTAATTCCTCTCTGTTTTTTATTATACGTCGACAAATGACATTCACATATATTTATGAGAAAAGTGATGGTCAGGATTTTGCAATCACTTTCTAAAAATGAGTTCCTATCTTAGAGAGACAGACAGTAAAATGTCTGTAGCTAAAACTCTACGACGCCTGGGATTTGCCTGGGACTCACGGGGTGAGGGTGGGTTTGTGGGGGAGACAAGCTGCCTGCAAGCTCATGATTTGTGGAGTCGCGGATGGCGTGGGGGCCCCAACGTCAGATTCTAATTCTGCATTTGCTTAAAATGTCCTGCGATAAAAAGTAAAAGGGAAAAAACATTTTCAAGAGTAAACCCTGAAATGACCACTGTGCTATACTAAACCCAGGATGATTTTCCTGCCTCAATCTCCCGAGCAGCTGGGACCGCAGGCGCAGCACCTCGCCTGGCTCACTGTTACATTTTTTGTAGAGATGGGGTCTGGCCGTGTTGCCCAGGCTGGGCTCACTCCTGGGCTCCAGCGATCCGGGCGCCTCGGCCTCCCAAAGCGCTGGGATTCCCACGGGGTTCTTTTATTGTTGTTATCTGTGTTTACCAGAAAAACGGAGAAACTTTGCTCTCAGTCTTGTGTCTAGGCCTCTGCCCTGCACATCCTCCACCCGCCCGGTGAATGGCTCCACTTTCCCGAGCTGAGCCTGAGGCCCTGCAGGTCCCTCCCACTTAGAAAGGCCACGTCCCCTGAAAACTCCTGAGCCGCCCCCACCCCGCAGAGAACTATGAGAAACCCAGAATCACGCCCTCCGCGGCAGAAGCCCAGAGCTGACGTGGCTCTTTTCTTTAAGTGTTTTGGGTAAAATCCTTTAATTCTGATTTTCCGAGGGTTAAGCCTGTAGGCGCTCCTTGTTTAGGTGCAAACTGTGAAGGCTCCTGCAGCTTCAAGACACAGGAAGTGACAGACTCTGAACTCGGCAGGGCCACGTCCGCCCGAAAGACTTGGGGACAGCTCAGGGACAGCAAAGGTTTCAGGGTCACCCCACAGCCTGTCCTTGGCCGGTGGCCACGGACCTCATGGCTATTTGGTTGTTTGGGGATTTTTTCCCCTCAATTAAGGGAGAGTGAGAGACAGACAGACAGACAGAGACAGAAAGACAGAAACAGAGAAAGAGAGACAGAAACTGAGAGAATCAGCCAGAGACAGACTGAGACAGAGAGACAGAGACAGAGAGACAGAGAGAGACAGAGACAGAGAGACAGAGACAGACAGACAGAGACAGAGACAGAGAAAGACACGGAAAGAGACAGAGAGCCAGAGACAGAGAGAGAGACATAGCAAGAGACAGAGACAGCGAGACGGTGAGTGCATTTCCCTGAAGTGAGGCAGCCTCTGGTCTTCAGGCTCCTGTGTCTGGAGCTGCCCAGGACCACCCAGCGGCCAGCGGTCAGCAGCCCCGCGGAGGCCAGCCTCGCCCTGACCTGTGCCGGCAGAACTCGGGCCTGAGAAAGCTCTGCCCGCCCGGGAGAGGTCGGCCTTCCTGGAGGGTGGCCCAGGGTCTGGCCTGCAGAGCCCAGGTGGGCCCGCACACGCCCGTTTCTCAGAGATAGCAGAGCAGCGGCATCTCTGTGTCACCCCCAACATGACTCCCGACCCCTGGCTGGGCCTGGCCACTGGACGCAGCCTCCGCCCTCCCACACCCTGCCCGAGGGATGACCCCACAGACCACGTGGTTTTCTTCCATGCCCCAAGACAAGGCCTTTCACAAAATCCTGCCGGTCAGGCCCGGGTGAGGGGGGCTCGGTGGCTCAGACCATCTCGAGATCTCAGGAGTCAGGAAGAGGCCTGGGGCCACCGCTGTCCCACCTGGGGAGTCACCCAGAGGCCCCGGCAGCCACGCTCCTGGTCAGTGGGGTGGCTCCCACGCACCCCTCCCTGAAGCCAAAGCCACTGGGCTCTGAGGCTGTGGGCGGAGCCTCCTCTCCACGTGGGACACAGGCTCTGTGCCTGGGAGGAAGGCAGTCCAGAGGCAGCCCTGGGCCTCACGAGCTGGCAGAAAAGATGCTTTTGCAGAGACATGGACGGACAAGAAGTGGGTGACTGGGCCAGGGTGGGACCAGAAAGGCAGGGACACCCAACCCCGCACTCCTGCCCCCCCGTGGTGACACTTGGGATTCAGGGCAGCCCCTCCAGCCATGGGTACAACCAGGACAGCAGTGCAGACACTGGTGGCCACGGGCCACCAAACGCCCACCTGCAGTCCCTGTCCATCATGGCACGTCGCTGGGCAAGTGGCTCCGGGGTCTGCCCGTGGGAGGGGGCCCTGGACACCGCCCTTGGAGAGAGGCTGGGCAGGCTCCGTCCTCAGACGAGTGCCACGGCTGCAGCCCCGGCAGCCAGGGATGCCCAGCCCAGGAACTCAAACCAAAGTCAAAACCACGGACCGGAGTGCGCAGGATCTGGGCTGAGAGGCCAGGGTGCAGAGGTTTTGTTTTAAAGGACAAACTTAGGGTTTCATGAGAACTGACGGCGTTCTCAGGCTCTACCACATGGGACTGGGACACGGCTAGGGCGCAGGCCTTTCCAGTTCTTCGGAAAATCAGGGTCATCCCCTCTATGTGCCCCGCCCACCCCCCCAACCCACCACTGTCTCGAGAGCCTCGTGAAGGCTTTGGACACCCCAGGTCCCCCGATCCCAGGCCCGGCAGCCCCCCTACTGTCCCCACCCCTCTATTCACCCTGCCCTGCCCCGGGACAGGTGAGAAGCTGAGCTCCTGCTCCTGAGCCCTGCCCCCAAGGCAGACCCAGCCCTCACCCAGCTCCCTGTGGGGTCCTACTGAATGTTCACACCTGGGTCAGAGCAGCTTCCCACAAGCCGCCGACGTCAGCCTCCCTCCCTCCCAGAAAAGCTACGCAGACTGGAGAGAGCACCTTCCAGGGCTCTCAAACGTTCCCAGCAGCTCAAGGGCCGGAGGGCATGCTCAGGAAGCAGAAGGAGCCCATTGGGAACCCAGGCTCGGCGGAAATGGGGAAGCACCGTGGGGTCCGGCACCCTGGGCAGCGGGAACGGGGCCGCACCGTGGGGTCCGGCACCCTGGGCAGCGGGAACGGGGCCGCACCGTGGGGTCCGGCACCCTGGGCAGTGGGAACGGGGCTGCACCGTGGGGTCCGGCACCCCTGGGCAGTGGGAACGGGGCTGCACCGTGGGGTCCGGCACCCTGGGCAGTGGGAACGGGGCTGCACTGTGGGGTCCGGCACCCCTGGGCAGTGGGAACGGGGCAGCACTGTAGGATCCCAGCCCACTGGGCACCAGGTCCCATGCTGTGCACCCTCCCTGTCCCTCACTCCCCTGCCCTCCGGGACAGTAGCTGCTAGAGTCCTCTCGGCTTCATTCCAGGGCTGGAGAGCAACAGTGTGGTGAGAGGAGGGGAAGTGCCTCCCCCCTGCCCCCGCTGCCCACTCACCCCCAGTTCACGAGGGGGCAGATCCAGTCCCTGAACACACAGGCCGTTCCCGGGCCCCATGCACCTTCTCAGATGCCTCCAGGGTCAGGACCCATTTGTCAGGACTCAGATGAAGCTTTGGCAGAGAGAAGCCTCAGATCACACTCGCCATGGATGGCTTATTAAACAAAAACCAAAACCAGAAGTGTCTTATTGCACAAGTTGACATGGGTGGGGCACAAAGACACCATGGACCGACGCCGTTCCCAGCGGTGCCAAGACGGCCCGGCTCGGCTCGCAGTGCTCAGAGTCACCTCGGCTACACCTACGGGAAACCCAGGGGTTGCCCAAGAGCTGACCGCGTAAGAGCTGACCGCGTTTGGATGTTCACTGAATGGCAGCTTAGCTGATTCACAGGTAATATTTGGAGCTACCGTAAATACAGAGGCTTCCCAAACCACCTACAGGGATTTTTCAGAGTATAGATGTGTCACTCTCCAGGGACCAATGTTGTGGATGTTGCCAAAACAGAGGATGCTCAGGTTCTGATGCCCGGGGCTGTGGGCATCCCGGGTCCTTGGGGCTGGAGGAGACCCAGCACCAAGAGGCGTCCAGGCTTCCAGCTCCGCACTTGGCTGGGATGTCGCCATGGGGACAGACACAGTGGGCGGTGCAGCAGTGACAATGCAGCCGCTTCATGGCACTCTCCTGGTCTCTGCGTCTGCAGCGTGGCCTGTGGACAGGACTCCTCTCGCAGCTGACACCTGGAGGCTGCCGTGGACCTCAGAGCCCAAAGTGCTCCCACACCCACACCGCACCTCTCCAGAACTGAAACCTGGAGGCCTGCAGCTTCTTACCCTTCCCTAAGTGCCTAGAAGTTTCCACATGCCTCAGTTTCCTCATCCACAAAAAGAGGCTGATCCCTGCTCTGCCTTCCCCTAAGCCCCGGGAAAGCCCTTGACCCACACGGCCCCTCACAGCCAGGGCTCCGGGTGAAAGCAGATGTCATCCAGACGTTACTGCCCCACGACAGCCCCGTCTCTGGAAACACACTCAGCGTGTCTGCCCATGGGAGGCGGCCAGGTCTGTGCCACGCGTCATCCATGGGGTAGGGAACCCTCGAGTTCTGGGCCTGTGCAGAGGGAGACAAGCTGGGGTGCCCCACAAGCCTCAGAACTGCCATGACTGGGTCAGAGGTGGCGAACGCACAATATGATTCCACACGCCAATGTCAGGACTGCGTTCCTGACACGCATCACAGCTTCCAGCATACAAGCGCAGGTGGCTCCACGTCCCAGTGAGAAAATGCTCCTTCTGTAAACTAGAACCCCTGCCCCTGCAGAGTGGAGTCAAGCCACGTGTGGCTGGGTTTCGGGGGTCCACGCAGGGCGAAACCAGCATCTGGGCAGCCCTGCTGGAGGGCCTCCCCACTCCCCCTCTGTGGCGGGTGCGCCTGGAAACACGCCTGTTGCCGGCTCAGCACCGATGGAAGGCGGTGTGCAGGCCACACGGTCTCACGCGGGAAACATCGGGGGTGTGCACGGTGTCCGGTGTGGCCTTGACAACAACTGCCTGTACCAAAAGCCAACGATGCCCTGTATGTCTAACCCAGCTTCCAGAGACATTTCAGAAGCACTCAAAAGAAAATCCCATCCGAATGCAGAAAACATTTTGCTCAAGAATCCACGAAGTGTTAATTTGCACCTAAGAGTCTAGTTTTAAATGTGAGTACTGTCTTCCAACTCCCGACTGTTTCAATCCCGAGGCAGGAAGGCCCCTTGGCCGCCCAGCTGCAGGAGCACCCACCCCAGGCCCACCTTCATTCAGAAGCCAGCGTCTGCACAGGAGAAAATCCTGTTTTGTCTATGGTCATCCATGCTCATCGGGACCAGCTGGGCCCTCCACAGCCTAGGAAATCTCAAGATTGGGAACTTATAGGCTTCCAGCTCCCCGCTACTCGCACGCTGTCTGCATGGGGGCATCTGAGCCCCCAAGCAGGTGCTGACCCCTCCAAGGGTCCTCGGTGAGATGGGCCAACATTTCAGATCTCAACGATCTGACTTGAAACATCTGGCTCATGCCTGCAATCCCAGCACTTTGAGAGGCCAAGGCGGGAGGGCTGCTCGAGGCCAGGAGTCCCAGACCAGCCCTGGACACCACAGCAAGACCCTGTCTACAAGACGTAAAAAATTAGCCAGGGTGGTGCTGCACACCTGTGGTCCCAGCTGCTCGGCGGGCTGAGGTAGGAGGATCTCCTGAGCCCGGGAGGTCGAGGCTGAAGTAAGCTGTGACGGCGGCACTGCCCTCCGGCCTGGAAGACAGAGCGAGACCTTGTCTCAAGAAACAAAAAAAATCTGAGTGCAAAGCCACAAAGCCACAATTGTTTTATCCTTTCCAGGAACAGAGCACCTTCTCCTCCTCATGGCTAAGAACAGACGCTGACAGCGTCACCCTGAGAGGGACCAGAGAGAAGATGCCAGGCCTTCCACACACGCGGGAACACGCTGAGGACCAGGGAGAAGACGTCCCGGCCTTCCACACACGCGGGGAACATGCTGAGGATCAGAAGGAGACACACATGGGAAACATGCTGAGGACCAGGAGACACATGCGGGAAACATGCTGAGGACCAGGAGACACCCCAGCCTTCTACACACGTGGGGAACACGCTGAGGACCAGGGAGAAGATGCCCGGACTTCCACACACTCGGGGAACATGCTGAGGACCAGGGAGAAGACGCCCCAGCCTTCCACACACGCGGGGAACACGCT
>CAUYQU010100485.1:0-10717 GCA_963574635.1 Cheracebus regulus
AGATACTTTGTTATAGAATTTCATGTTTCACCTGTCAGTCCCTCTGGACCAGTGTAGATACTTTGTTCTAGAATTTCATCTTTCACCTGTCAGTCCCTCTGGGCCAGTGTAGATACTTTGTTATAGAATTTCATGTCTCACCTGTCAGTCCCTCTGGACAGTGTAGATACTTTGTTATAGAATTTCATGTTTCACCTGTCAGTCCCTCTGGACAGTATAGATACTTTGTTATAGAATTTCATCTTTCACCTGTCAGTCCCTCTGGACATTGTAGATACTTTGTTATAGAATTTCATGTCTCACCATGTCAGTCCCTCTGGACAGTGTAGATACTTTGTTATAGAATTTCATGTCTCACCATGTCAGTCCCTCTGGACAGTGTAGATACTTTGTTCTAGAATTTCATGTCTCACCTGTCAGTCCCTCTGGACAGTGTAGATCCTTTGTTATAGAATTTCATGTCTCACCTGTCAGTCCCTCTGGACAGTGTAGATACTTTGTTATAGAATTTCATGTTTCACTTGTCAGTCTCTCTCGACAGTGTAGATACTTTGTTACAGAATTTCATCTTTCACCTGTCAGTCCCTCTGGACCAGTGTAGATATGTTGTTATAGAATTTCATGTCTCACCATGTCAGTCCCTCTGGACAGTGTAGATACTTTGTTATAGAATTTCATGTCTCACCTGTCAGTCCCTCTGGGCCAGTGTAGATACTTTGTTATAGAATTTCATCTTTCACCTGTCAGTCCCTCTGGACCAGTGTAGATACTTTGTTCTAGAATTTCATGTTTCACCTGTCAGTCCCTCTGGACAGTGTAGATACTTTGTTATAGAATTTCATGTTTCACCTGTCAGTCCCTCTGGACCAGTGTAGATACTTTGTTCTAGAATTTCATCTTTCACCTGTCAGTCCCTCTGGGCCAGTGTAGATACTTTGTTATAGAATTTCAATTTTTACCGCCTCAGTCCCTCTGGGCCAGCAGAGTTCCTTGAGTGAGCTGGGCTCTGCAGGTGAAGCCTTCCTGTTCAGCTCTTGCCTTTCCTGACTTTCTCAGATGATAGAGGGCTGTGTGATGTGGGGCAGCTCATGAATGATTTTTTATGTTGAAAACTTGTCAAAACGATAACATTTTGGATATGTCGCGTTAAATATAAAGTTAGGCCAGGCGTGATGGTTCACACCTGTAATCTCAGCACTTTGGGAGGCTGAGGCATTTGGATCACGAGGTCAGGAGTTCAAGACCAGCCTGGCCAGCACGTTGAAACCCCATCTGTACTAAAAATACAAAAATTAGCTGGGTGTGGTGGCAGTTACCTATAATCTCAGCTACTCTGGAGGCTGAGACAGGAGAATTGCTTAATCCTGGGAGGCGGAGGCTCAGGGTGAGCTGAGACCTTTCCTTTGCACTGTAGCCTGGGTGGCTGAGTGAGACTCCATCTGAAGAAAATAAAATGAGCTTGCCTTTCACCTCCTTCTGCTTGTCTCACATGGCTCCTGGTCAGTGCAGAGTTGCATGTGGACTCACTGTGTTTCTGTCGGACAGCGAGGGTTCAGGCCGTGCAGGGGTGAGGGGTGAGCACTCGGGAACGCTCGCACATGGGGGAGGTGACTGGGAAGCTCCGCCCAGCTGGGCCCCTGTGCTGTGGCCTCTTCTGTGTGGTTCGTGGGTCCCGTGGCAGCTGACGCCTTAAGAACCCCAGAGGAGCTTTGTCCTGCCCTGTGGGTGTCTTTGTTAGGACTTTCTGATGCAGACAGCAGAAAACGAAGTCAAAGTGACAAGCAAAAGTGAGAATTTCCGGCCGGACGCAGTGGCTCACGCCTGTAATCCAAGCACTTTGGAGGCCAAGGCGGGTGGATCACCTGAGGTTGAGAGTTCAAGACCAGCCTGACCAACATGGTGAAACCCCGTCTTAAGGAAAAAAAAAAAAAAAAAAAAAAAAGGGAATTTCCTGGGCCTCCTGACAACACCCAGGGCCGCCTAGGCAGCTTCCGCTTCTGCGGCTCTGCTCTCTCTGAACTTGCCACATCCTCACTCAGCCTGTGACGGTTGCCTGTGACGGTCAGGCGAATCCAGGTCACCCCTACAGTCAGCAGGCCCAGCGGGAGGCTGGCTCTGCCCCAGTCCTGTGAGCCTGATGTGGGTCTCAGCTCTGCGCCATGCACCCTGGGGGAGGGGCGCATGCTGACCTGTCCAGCCCAGGCCTTGGAGCCTTGGGCCTACCCCGGAAGGGAGACCGCACTGTTCATCTCATCTGCCTGGACCCAGCAGAGACGGGGTTTCCTGGAGGGCCCATGGCACAGCTTCCAGGAGGGATGGGAGATGCTGGCAGGTGAGAGCCACAGAAGCTGGCAGTGGAGCCCCGAGGTGCCCTGATGTGGCCCAGGGTGCAGCCACAGGAGCATGGGGGTCCTCACAAGCTGTCTTCTGTCCTCAGAGCTCAGGCTCCCTCCACAGCCCTCTGCACACCTCTCCCTGCCCTGCAGACTAGCTGTTTCTGCCAGGGTGCTGGTGTTTGAACCTGCAATGGTCATTCAGTCTCTGGCGTGACACAGGGTGGCCTGGTGACCCGCAGCGCTGGGCCCCGCACCACCTGAGCATGAGTGTGTGTGTCTCCAGTTCAGATGTTTGGAGCATGGCCTTCACGGACTGGCTGCCTGCGGCCCGGTCTCTCCCTGTCCAGTCCTCTGTGGCTGGGCACTGGGGCCTGGACCTCTCTTTCATCTCAGCAAGTGCAGTTTCAGAAAAGGGGTGTCCCCAAAACTACCTTATTGTACCCCTCATGGCCACAAGCCACTCTCCAGCCAGTCACACTGACCTGGGAGAGAACCACTGCCCCCAATCCCCTCCCCTCAGAGTCAGGACCAGAATAGGAGGCTGGGACTGGGGGGTGAGCGCAGCTGGCAGGACCCCCCCACCTGTCCAGGGGGAGCTGAGCTGGCTGCGGGAGGACAGGCCCACCCATGACTGTTCCGCCCTGGCCTTCCACTGACCCGCAGCCTGGCTCCACAGCACCCTGGCACCTGCGGCCTGAGCGAGGACCCCCGCATGGCCCGCTTTGCTCCCCAGGGCTGCTGGGGCCTTGGAGACAGGCAAGACCCAGGGACAGGCTCTGCTCTGGCCCTCACATGGCTCCTGCCTCCCAGGGCCAGCAGCGCTCTGCGTCTCCGCTCCTTATTTGGAAAATAGGGTTAGGGAGGATCAGCCCTGACCACACCGGAAGTGGAGACTCAGGGCCACCCAGGCCAGCTCCCATCGCTGCAGCAGCCTTGTCGAGCTGCCAGAGCCAGGAGGACACTGCTCAGCACCTCTCATTTGAAACAGGCAAGCACTGGCCTGCTTGTCTTTATCATACTCCCACGGCAACCAATAGGACTGGAAACTGCATTTCTTCAAACTCTAAAATTCTTAAGGATGCTCCTACGTGGCTCACAGCTGTGCTCACTGAACACAGACAATCATTTGGGGACTTTTAGAACCTTTTTTTTTTTTAAGACAGAGTCTCGTTCTGTTGCCCAGGCTCAAGTGCAGTGGTGTGATTTCAGCTCACTGCGACCTCCACCTCCCAGGTTCCAGTGATTCTCCTGCCTCAGCCTCTGGAGTTGCTGGGATTACAGGCACCTGGCACCATGCCCCGATAATTTTTGTATTTTTAGTAGAGACCAGGTTTTACCATATTGGCCAGGCTGGTCTCGAACTCCTGAACTCAGGTGATCCACCTGCCTCAGTCTCCCAAAATACTGGAATTACAGACATGAGCCATTGCACGCAGCTAGGAATTTTTTTTTAAGACAAGGTCTGGCTCTGTCACCCACGCTGGAGTGCAGTAGCTCGATCGCAGTTCACTGCAGCCTGACTGCTGGACTCAAGCGATTCTCCTGAGTAGCTGGGATTATAGGCACCCATCACCATGCCCAGCTAATTGTAAAGTTTTTTTAGTGACAATGTCTCTCTGAGACCCAGGATGATCTCAAACCCCTGAGCTCAAGCGATCCTCCCTCCTCAGCCTCCCAAAGTGCTGGGATCACAGACACTGTATCCAGTCCTTTTAGGACTTTTAAGGGAGAGAAGAAAGGTGCTTCCTGCCCGTGGTGCTCTGCAGGGATTGTCGATGTCTGCATGGTAACCTGCTCGCTCCGCAGGGAAGCCGTCCACACCCGCTTTTCATACCGAGAAAGCTGCCAATAGAGAAATAACGAGAGGACGGGGTCAGCAGATGAGACCTGGCCCAGCAGCCTGGGACGCTGTCCTCAGAAGGCCCACATGTGGGAGGTTGCCCTTGGCTGGGAGCTGGGAATGGGCGGTCCCCCCGCTGTTCCCCAATACAAGCGGCTTGCCTTGCCACATTTTTCGCAGACGCCACGATTTCTGCCCAGCGCCTTCTTTCCTCCTGGGCCTCGAGAGTCAGCACATGCTAAGCAGAGGGGGCCGCACCGCCAGCCCAGGAGTACGCTCTGGGAACTGAATCTCGTGCAGCTTCCCCGTCAGGGTCTGGCACCTGCGCTTGCAGCCCGAGCGTCTCGTGTGGCTCCACTGGGGGAGGGTTCATGCTGCCCCTGGTCTCCCCCGTCCCGCCCTCACCTTCTCCCCTGGCTGTGACAGTGAGTGGGGCTGTCAGCCGAGCCCTGGGACTCCTCCCAGCTAGAATGCTCCGCTTGCGGTATCCTCTGAGTCAGTGATGAGCGTGGAGCCCACTCCCTTTACGGCATTTTCTGCTGCATCCATTCATGTTCTCTGAGTCCTGGAACAGGTGAAACAGTGACCCAGGTGAGCACAAACAGACCAGGGCCCCGCTCTGCTGACCATTGACCTGGGGAGGCCAGCCCTCCCCTCAGGAAGCCTCAGGACGTAGCCTGCCGGGAGGGTCGGGGCGCGTGGCACCCAGGATTCAGATGTGGGCCTGGGCGTGGGCAGACACTGTAGCAGGAGAAACATGCCACTCCCCTCTCATCCCAGTAGGGTGCGCGTCATTCCAGCGGCCCTGGGCCGGCTCAGCTTCCTCACCTCCCCAGCCTCTCTGCAGTCAGGCCAGCCACAGGCCCCAAGTCTGACTGTAAATGTGGATGGGATGTCCCTTCCCAAACAGAGGCAAAGACAGAGGCCTCATGCCTCCTCCCCTCCCCCCGCCCCCCGTTTCTCTGCTCTCCCACCTGGACTGGATACTGGGAGGGGCAGGAGGATGAACGTGCACGCAGGGAGGTGGAGGGCAGCGAGCCTTGGGCGTGTGTCCAGTCCCCTCCGGCCGGCCTCAGGGAGCTGCCGTGTCCAGGCCTGCGCTGCAGGTCTCCGCTGCCTTGGTGGGATGCACCACATTTGCCCGGCGCTCCTCGGTGCTGCTTCTCAGCCCAGGAGTGGCTCTGCAGGCATCCCTCCCCTCTCCTCTCACCTCCCTTTCTTCCTCATCAGCCTCAGCGGACGCCTCTTTCCAGGCGCCTCCATTGTCCTCAGATGAAAAAGCCATTTCAATGACTTCAAAATAAACCATCTCGAAGCCGGGTGCAATGGCTCATGCCTGTAATCCCAGCACTTTGGGGGACTGAGGCGGGTGGGTTGCTTGCGCTCAGGGGTTTGAGACCAGCCTGGGCAACACAATGAAATGCCGTGTCTACTAACATAAAAAATTAGCCAGGCATGGCAGCGTGTGCCTGTAGTCCTGGCTACTTGAGAGGCTGAGGCAGGAGAACTGCTTGAACCTGGGAGGCAGAAGTTGCAGTGAGCCAAGATCATGCCACTGCACTCCAGCCTGGGTGACATAGCGAGACTCCATCTTCAAACAAACAAATCAATCAATCAGTCGTATCAGGGCTGGCCACGGTGGCTCACACCTGGGATCTCAGCGCTTTGGGAGGCCGTGGGAGGCGGAGGCAAGCAGATCGCTTGAGCTCCAGTTTGCTCAAGACCAGCCTGGGCAACATGGCAAAACCTCATCTCTATCAAAAATACAAAAAATTGGCCAGACACTGTGGCTCACGCCTGTAATCCCAGTACTTTGGTAGGCCGAGGCAGGTGGATCACCTGAGGTGAGCAGTTCAAAACCAGCCTGGCCAAAATGGGGAAAGCTCATCTCTATGAAAAATACAAACATTAGCCCAGTGTGGTGGCCGGCACCTGTAATCCAGGTACTCAGGAGGCTGAGGCAGGAGTATAGCTGGAACCCGAGAGGCAGAGGTTGCAGTGAGCTGAGACTATGCCACCATACTCCAACCTAAGTGACAGTGAGACTCCGTCTCAAAAAAAAGAAAAAACACAAAAGTTAGCTGGGCATGGTGGCATGTGCTTGTAGTCCCAGCTACTTGGGAAGCCGAGGTAAGAGGATCACTTGAGCCCGAGAGGCGGAGGTTGCAGTGAGCCAAGATCACACTTGGGTGACAGAGTGAGACTCTGTCTCAGAAAAATAAACCATCCCCAAAGGGATCCAAAGCTGAAAGGGCCAAACAGAATTTTGTCCCATGAGACGTGGAGGACCTTTGAGAGGAAAAAGCCCAGACCGTCCTCAGCTCGCAGACTCCACCTATCAGCAGAGGCGGATGTGAGGAATGGTCACCCTGCCAAGCTGAGCCTTACAGGTAGGCAGGGGCCAGAGAGCCTCTTGTCCACCAGGGAAACTAATTGAAACCAGACAATAGACCAAGCTGTGACCATGCAGACCTGGACGTCCAGCCACCCATGTGTGCCCAGAGCAGCCCGCTGTCCCCGCCCCCCCCGGGGGCCCAGCGCCCGTCTCTCCAGTGGCGGTTCCCCCTCAGCTGCTGCTCCCGCCCAGGTGGGGGCTTCCTCTCTGTTCAGACTCCCATCTTCCCACACAGGACCCAAGGCTTCTTGTTCTTTGAGGACCCAGAGGGTCAGACACCTACCGGCCCCACCCCAGGACCGTCAGGGGAGCCCCCACATCCGGTCTGCCTGCGCGTCCTTCACCCCAGGAGAGTCAGGGGATCCCCCACATCCGGTCTGCCCGCGCGTCCTTCACCCCAGGACAGTCGGGGGAGCCCCCACATCTGGTCTGCCCACGCGTCCTCCAGCCGCTTCACTCAGGCAGAATTCACTGGTGAAAGTGCTCGGGTCGTCGGTTCTAGTGTATCCTCAGAGTTATGGAGCCACCACACGTCTTCAGACCTTCATCCCGAGGAAGGAAGCCCCAGCCCCGACGGCGTCACTCCCGTGTGCCCCCGGAGGCCCTGGCAGCCCTGCTCCCCTTTCCGTCTCTAGGGATCTGCGTTTTCTGACATGTCAGGTGAATGGAATCATACAACTCGTGGGCTCTGACTTCCGCTCGCACGGGGTTTCGGGAGTTCACGCACGCAGCCTGTGTTAGGACTTCATTCCTTTTCGTGGCTGAGTCATGGTCCATGGTGCAGAGGGACCCCGTGTGGCCAATGCTTCCGCCCGTGGACAGGCAGCCAGTGTTTCTCACTCGGGCGCCGGAGAGCGTGCTGCTGTGGGTGTTGGTCTGTGCACAAGTTTCCGCGTGGACAGACTTCAGTTCTGCTGGGCATGCACCCGCGTGGCATTGCCGGGCCGCGTGGCCACCCTGTGTGACACTGCCACACCTCTTTCCCAGGTGCTGCGTGTCATGTTCTCACGCAGCATGTGAAGGCTCCAGTTTCCTATGAGTTCACTTTTTTTTTATTTTTTTAAAGATGAGGTTTCACCATGATGGCCAGGCTGGTCTTGAACTCCTGACCTCAGGTGATCCACCCACCTCGGCCTCCCAAAGTGCTAGGATTACAGGCGTGAGCCACCACGCCTGGCCTGAGTTCACTTTTAATGTTCTGTTTTGTAAAAGTCAGCCTTAGACAATCAGTGATCAGACTGTTTGGTCTCCGCTGTGATGAATTATGGAGGCACCGGAGTCTGTCTCCAGCCCTTTGAGCACCGGAGCCAGGGATCCTGTCTTGGGGTCATTTGAAATGATGCAGACTTTACAAAGGGCTGATGGGTAGGTGGGGCTCGCTCGGCCTCCAGGCACAGCCCTCCTTGGGGTCCCTGACCGTTCATGCAGGCAGCAGTCCTGCTCTGTGGATGAGTCCTGGGGCCACTCGTGGCAGGAGGAGGCTGGGTGGGGTGAATTTGGAGAAAAGTGGCAAGTTTTTGTTAGTTTTTAAATTTTTATTTATTTATTTAGTTTGAGATGGGGTCTTGCTCTGTCACCTAGGCTGGAGTGCAGTGGTGCGATCTCAGCTTACTGCAGCCTCCCCCTCCTGAGCTCAGGGGATTCTCCTGCCTCGGCCTCCCATGTAGCTGGGATTACAGGTACATGCCACCACGCCTGGCTGATTTTTTAGTTTCTTTATAGAGATAGGGTCTCACTTCGTTGCCCAGACTGGTCACCGAAAGAGAAAAGTATTTTAGAGATTTGGGAGAGGAGCCACAGGTGTGGTCTCTGGTCGCTTCCGAGCTGTGGGTGGAGCTGTTTGGGTTCCTCCCGGAGGCTTCAGCTCCCAGACCTAAAATGCAGACATGGCTTGGTTTGCTAAGAGCTTTCCATCCCTGTCATCCAGGTGTGTCCACAGGCATATTCTCAGGTGTCCACACAACCGGGTGTCGTGAATGTTTTTTCACATCAAGTGAGCATCTCAGGAACCCTGGTCACACCCTCCTCTTACCCATCCCACCAGTCTTCTGAAACCACACACCAGGGCTAGGGAGCTTAAAAGAACAGAAATGCATTCTCGGTCTGGAGACCAGAAGTCTGAGATCAGGGCGTGGGCAGGCCCTGGCCCCCTCGGAGACCGTCAGGGAAGGCCCTCTTGCCTTGCAGCCTCTGGTGGCCTCCAGCCGTCTGAAGCCCATGGCTGCACAGCCCTTCACCCCATCTCCTGTGAGGACTCCAGTCGTGTAGGATGAGGGTCCACCCCATTGTTCATGACCTCGTCTTACCTGATCACATCTGCAGCAACCCTGTGTCCAACCAAGGTCACATTCCAAGATACACTGGGGCTAAGATTTCAGCTTCTGGGGCTACAACTCCATCTGTTAACACTGATGAACTGCGATTGGTGTGACCAAATCTCAGTTTTAAATGAGTGTCCCAACCACAGTTTTAAATTTGCATGTTTAATGGGTTCTACATAGCTGTAATTATTTCCTTAGGATAAACTCCTACAAGTGGAACTGCTGGGCCATGACCTGTTTTTTTTATTTTTAAGTGACAGGTCTCGCCCTGTTGCCCAGGCTGGAGTACAGTGGTGTGGTCATGGCTCACTGCAGCCTCAATCTCCTGGCCTCAAGTGATCCTCCTACCTCAGCCTCCTGAGTAGTTGGGACCACAGATGCACACCACCACACCTGGCTTTTTTTTTTTTTAAGAGGTGGTATCTTGCTGGGTTGTCCAAGCTGGTCTGGAACTCCTGGCTTTAAGCAATTTTCTAGTGATGGCTGTTTTTTTCAGACGGAATCCCACTCTGTCACCCAGGCTGGAGTGCAGTGGCACGATCTCAGCTCACTGCAACCTCCGCCTCCCAGGTTGAAGCAATTCTCCTGCCTCAGGCTTCTCCCACATAGCTGGGACCACAGGTGCCTGCCATGTTGCTTGGCTAATTTTTTGTATTTTTAGTAGAGACAGGGTTTCACCATATTGGCTAGGCTGGTCTTGAACTCCTGGCCTCATGATTCGCCCTCCTTGGCCTCCCAAAGTGCTGGGATGACAGGTGTAAGCCACCGCGCCCAGCCCTAGGATTACCTTTTAAGATAGGGTAGCTGCACTTTCACTAAAACAGAGGTTGGCAAACTGCAGCCCATGGATTAAATGTAGACCACCTGCAGTTTTTTAAACCCATCAGCCAGGAATGGGTTTTACAATTTTAAGTGTTTTTTTTTTTTTAAAGAGTGTTTTGTGACATGAAAAAATTGTATGAAATCAGGTGTGATGAATAAAGTTTTATTGGCACACGGTGTGCACATCTGCTCTCATGCCAGGGCTGAGCAGCTGTGACAGCCCCATGTGGCCCACAGAGCTGAAAGGATTTGCTGTGAGGCTCTTTACATGATGCGTGTGCTGATGCCAGCTCTCAGCATCTATATTTGCATTCAAATTAGTTTCAAAAATACAAGTGCAGTGAATTCAGCTGGGCCTGTCAAAGTGGTCATTGCATTTGGAACATGGCGTTTTTCCCAGGTGTTGCAGAAGGCGGCTATGGTGGGCAGGGCCCCAGGCAGGCACCTTCACTGCACTCATGTCTTGATTGCTGCTTGGAGCACCTGAGTCAGCAGGGAGTATGTCCTTCGAGAGTGAAGACAGGCAGGGCGGAGGGGCGGAAGGATGGGGGTGGAGGGGCGGGGGTGTGGAGGGGTAGAGTGGCAGTGTAGGGCACGTTGGGAGCCAGATGTAGGGCTGATGGCCCACAGGGCGTGGGGTGTGCCTTATGCTGTGCTGAAGCGCAGGATCCGAGAAATAAAGAGGCAGGACACAGAAGTACAAGGAAAACGCAGCTGGGCTCAGGGGGCCACGCCACCTATGAGTGGAGTCAGGCGAGGCCCGAATGTCCAGAAGCGTGAGTATTTATTGTGTGTAGGTTAGGGGGCAGGGCAGTGAGTGAAGTCATCTTTAAGGATAGTGATAGGGTCGTGAGCAATAAAACAAGGGGTCCACCCCCATTAGGTCACCTAGGCCAGGAGGTGGACAGTGCGCAGCAAGGGGCCCGTTCCCACGAAGGCAAGGGCTGTGTGCAGTAAGGAGTCCACCCCCATCAGGTCACCGAGGCTTGAAGGTGGGCCGTGC
>CAUYQU010100490.1:0-46648 GCA_963574635.1 Cheracebus regulus
ATAGAATTAACAATGTGAGTTGACGTCAGCTACTGAAAGCTGAAGGTATATATTGGGACCCTATGCACAAATAAAATTGCTGTTTAGGCATTGCCTATTCAGTCCTCCAGACCCTGTCTTTCTGTCTTTCTTCTCTTCCACACACTCTCTCTTCCAGGTATAGGGACCTTCTTGCTGGCCAAGAGTCCCCGGCAGACGTGCCGACCCCGACAACTATCCTAATCAAGCGAGGAAGGTTAACATTACCAGTGATGTCATAGATACCATGAACCTTCTGACTTGATATGATGAGAAGGGCTTTTTTATCTATCTTTGTGATATTCTTTCCCAAAACCCATACACCCAAACAAATCATGAGGAAAACATTACACAAATCATAGCATTTTATAAGCATACCTAGCCAATATTTCTCAATACCATGGAGGTGATGAAAAATAGAAAGACTGAGAAAATGTCACAGACCAGAAGAAGACAAGGAGATGTGACAACTAAAGACAATGTGGAAACCTGACACAAAAAGAGGACATTAATGGAAAAATAGTTGAAATCCAAATAAATTCTAGAGTATAGTTTCAGAAAGTATGTAAGAGATTCAAAGGGATTAAAAATTCCTAGGGAGTCACAAAGGCAAACAGTTCGAAGACAATAGTTTGGTACACAAGTAGATATAAGCTCTTAATTAGAATGTGGCTTTTGGTAGAGACACTTGGAAATAGTCAAAATGCCTACCAATGTTATAATGGATAAGTAAATGATGATATAATTTGCTGATAAGTGCTACACATCAGTTAACAAGAATGTACTGGAATTGAATCATCAACAGAGTTAAATAAAAAATAATAATGTTTAGTAAATAAAGCAAGTTGTCAAATGATATGTTTGATGTAATGCTATTTATTTAAAGTTAAAACATCCTCAAAATAAGTACATGAGTTTTCTTGTGGATACAACATATATGGAAAAAAATATACATGGGAATGTTGTGCATCTACTTCAACTTCGTGGTTCATTTTTGGTAGGGAAGGCAGATAAATTAGGAAAGAGTTCCAATTTATAACATGTTATTTATTTTAAAATAATCTTAGTCTAATGTAAAATATTTAAAACACATTATGATTACATTATCACTTATATTATTCTAATTATAGTTTTTTTTTTTTTTTTTTTGAGATTGAGTCTCACTCTGTTGCCCAGGCTGAAGTGCATGCAGTAGCATGATCTTGGCTCACTACAACCTCTGCCTCCCAAGTTCAATCCTTCAGCCTCCTGAGTAGCTGGGATTACAGGTACATGCCACCACACCCAGCTAATTTTTGTATTTTTAGTGGAGACAGTGTTTCACCATATTGATCAGGATGGTCTTGAATGCCTGACCTCGTGATCCACCTATCTCTGCCTCCCAAAGTGCTGGGATTACAGGTATGAACCACCATGCTCAGCAGAGTTACAGTTTTTAGTAATTAAAAATAAATAAGATGAGAATTTAGGTAAGCTGTCAAGATAGGAGTCTAACAAACAGGAAGTGACCAATAGGAGCAAACAAGAAGACCTCAGAAATAGATGGTGCTTGAAAGTCCAAGTGATGGGCTAAGATAACCAAACCAGTTTTCCATCAGGAACCTGGATTTCCACTGAGTCTAGAGTTCAGCAGTAGATATCCAGTTTTTTGGGTCAATCTGTTGGAAAGGCCCCAGGAGCAAACAGCATGCTACAGATTTATACATAAGGACACAAACCTAATATCTAGCTGTTAGAACTAAGGTTCAAGTTCAGGACAAAGTATAAAGCAGAGATTAATATGAAGATCCATTAGGTTTGAATGAGAAAATACCTTGACAGTGTTTGACAAAGTACTTCAACAGATGTCATTGCTGGCAGGGCCACTGTGGTCTAGTTAATTACTCTTTCAGTGCCTTAGTTCACCCTTTATAAAATGGAGATGAAAACAAGACCTGCTTCATAGGATGATCATGAGTATTAAATGAACTATGTGTAAGATGGTTAGAACAATGTCTGGCACCTAATTAAGAGTAATGTGAGTACTTATAAAACAAAAACAAATAGCACCATGTCTAGTAGAAGTACTTTTCTTTAGCAATGTTGATGCATTTCCCCTCAAATAAATTAATTGTTTTGTTTGGCAGGAACAACATGGTCATCTGCCAAAGGATGAATTGACTACATGGCCTTTTCTCTAAACACCAGAATATATCTCATTTGTGTATGTTGACAAGCATTGAAAAGTGAAAAGCTTTTCTTTTTCTTGTCTTTCATAGCAACACTCTTTGACTTACATATTCTGAGTAAGACACAGAGAAAGGAACTGCAACAGAGAATGGTTAAAGTTTTAGAAAGAGGCAAGTGTAAGTCATATAATATTTACCAAGGTACAAGATATCAAGATATTTGTTGAGTTTTAATGTAAAAACCTCAGTTTATGCATAAAAACAAGGCCGTGGTTTGATATAAAAAAGCACTCATTTAAAAATATATATAATTTCACTATTCACAGTTTGAAACAACTCATATTTTTAAAAAATATTGTGACTGCTATGTGACATATAATCTGGTTAAAATACAATTTCTTTTTGAAATTTAGAAGTTTACTATTAGTTTCACTACTAGCATTATTGCCGAACATTTTATTAAAACTATTATTTCTCTCCCTCATGTCAAACACAAGTCTATGTGAGCTCAGAAAATGTTTTGGCTTATTAGGTAATCTACTGTTCCATAATTGAAGATTTATACATACTTTTATATATTAATATGCCTCTAGCCTTTAATGTACATAGCATGTCACTCAAAAGATATGTGAAACCTATCTCCTGAGAAATGTGTGGAATATTCAGTCAGCTTCAAATGCTGTTGAGTAGTGGTAGGGGGCTTGAATTTACTAACATTATTGAAGGAAACTTAATGAAATGATGTATTATTTAAAATATATTATTGTTTTGTCTCTTTTTAAATCTCGATATCATGCAATGTGGGTTCATATACCACTTGTCAGTTGCAACATTCACATCTGGCACAAAACTCATAGCTGAGAGCATTGGGGATGGGAATATTTGTTGCTGCCAAGTTATACTAAAAAAGCCTACCTTAGATGAGAATAAAATAGACGATATGTTACAGAAAACAGCTGCGTCTAAAGTTTCAGAAAATCTCTTGCTTTGCTTAATATAGTTGAACATAACGTAGAGTTGTTTAATTTTTATTATTGTAATAAAGTGCTGAGTGATAAATTAAATTATTAAATGATTACACTCATCTTGCTCTTAGGGGAGAGAGAGAAAGAACTCCCTGGTGCTACATCCTATTTTGATTGTCTTCAGCGGTCAAATAACAACAGTTCTTATTGAGCAGATTTTTCTATTGCTCATCGTTTAATCTTCTCTACTCATTGAATTGATTAACAAGTGACTCATCATCAAACCAACAATCACTTAAATCTGATTAATTTATTCCTTCCACAAAAAAACTGTAGGAACTTAATGAATATAACATATGGAGCATATAAAAGATATACCTATATATCTAGGTATATGGTAAATATATAAAGGCTGAACCATGTAAGACAAACACAGTCAAATGTCAGCAATTTCAGTTGCCTTAATTTAACATTTACAAATGTTAAGCAGAAATTACCAGTTTTGCCTTCCAAATATTTAAAAATATGTAGTAATATACTTGAAATAAAAAATTTAAGTTTTTATGAATAAAATAGAATTATTTACCAATAGAATAAGATAAAAGCACTATCTGACATTATCTGTCTAAAAGAAAGCCTATAACCCAAATGGAAGGGAAGACATATGGACATCAAAACACTAACTTGTTCTTTTTTATTAAAAGTGACATATCCTTGATTAAAAATTCATGTTCAATATATGATGCTATGAAGTAACAGAAAAACAAGACAGGGTCCCCAAAAATAAGAAAAACAATTAAGAATATGCAAAATAGGACTTAGTTTTTGTTCCTTATGGTAACATTTAGTTCTTGTGTTAGAAATGGAAGTCTGTTTTTATTATAATGTGTATTCTGTATACTTCAGGTGACTTTAACACTACAGGTTGTCCATTCCCTGCTAAGGAATGGCACCTAGGACTGACCAACTGGAGTTATACAATTGCCTGACCAGTAGGTTTGGATCAGAGATAGGCATGTTATAGGCATTGGGTTATTTGATATATAGACTCTTCTGAAGAGAGTATCTCCTTTCTTCAGGGATAGTAACTGCAGATATATTAGTCTGAAGCTTCTGGTGGTAAAATTTTATACTTTAGAAACCCCTTGCCTAAGAGTACAACCAACATGAAAAACAGCTCAGAAAGACATTGGTGTTGGAATGAGTTGAGTATAAGGTGAATAACAAAGTATGTTCCTAAGAGTAAAGTTTCACACATGATGTATGAGGCAGAGGAGAGCAAAGAAGAGGCTGTCTTAAGTGTCTCAAGCATTAAGCATCAGTCCCTGGGGTAGGAAGGAAGGAAATAGAACCTGAAATGGACCATGGACAATGGTGTCTGGAAAAAGGCTGGGTGGGGATCAAAGATGAAGTTGACCTATTTCATAATTTTTTCTCAGGTCAGCCCTGCTTATGCAGCTGACAGGTATTTAACTGAAAAAATATTTATAATCTGAGTTGGTGTGGTTTAGGCATGCTGCACAGGGAAGTAAATGAAGTAGACAGAACAATCTGGGTATAGCTATAAGGAATGGACTGGTTGTTCTTAACCAAAGGCTTTGAGCTTTGTGTCTAAGGTTTCTGTGTCCTTGCAATTGAACTGTCAATCACATGTCTATCTTCTCAGTATCTAGCTGACTTACACTTCAAATATGTAATGATGGTAGGATCAAAACTGTTAATTCAATGACAATGTCGTTGACAGGATTTGACATGACAATGAAAAAATGAACACTGTAAAAACCAAATGGAATTACAAATTGAACTTCAGTGTGGACATTGGAGACAAAAGATTATTGATTATAATACACTTTTTGAAAACTACCTTTCAAAATTAGACCATGACAGGTTTCAGTATGGAGGTCAATGTCCTATTGACAGTGTATGCTTAGTAGTTAAAAGTCTAATGTTGGGATCAGTCTGACTTGAAGGAAAACATTCTTTCAAGTTTTGCCTTTTCCAGAAAAAAAACAAACTAGTTATCTTCTATATGACATATTTATGTATTGTTATCATTTGCTCTCCTTTTTTCCTCTAGGTTAAGCATTCTTATTTTTTTAAAAAAAATTTTGATTAGTATGGATATGTAATAGTTATATGTATTTATGGAGTGCAAGTGATGTTTTGATACAAGATACAATGTGTGATGATAAAATCAGGGTAATTGGGGTATTCATCACCTCAAGCATTTATCATTTCTGTGTGTTAGCACTTCAATCCCATCTTTTTAGTTATTTTAAAATATACAATAAATTATTGTTAACTATAGTTGCCCTGTTGAGCGGCTTGGTTTTTTTAAATGTCCTTGTAGCTGAAATTTCTTTTTGTTCTGTCGTTGTTATTACACATCCTGTGCTCATGAATCAAATTATGATAATGCTTTTCTGTCCACCAATTCCCTGGACAGTTTGTCCACCACTTACTGGAGTTTAATGAAGTTGGGGAAATATATTCTAAAGGCATCTATAATGATTTCATTATTTCAATACAGTAGAAGTAGTAAATATGTACATTTATCCCCATTTTTCTTTTCTGTTCAGAAGAAGCAGCCTTCACTATATCAGACCGATGAATCCAGCTCCAATCAATAATTGACTTTTGCCCTGGAGGAAAGAATGTTTGGACATTAAAGAAGATAAGCAGAGAGTATAAGATGGGGAAACAGAAATTAAGATTAATTAAAAAAGAAATATTTAAGCTTTCTCCAAATGAACCACAATATCATAATCCTCAATTAAAAATTAAGCCAAGTAAACCCCTTATGTTACCAATTCCTGACTCAGCATGACTGAAAAATTTATTGATGGCTGTTCTTGGCTTTGGTCCTTTTTTCCCTGCTATGGAGAGCCTATTAATGGAAATTGCACATAAGTTTTCTCGACTTTGTTTCTACACATTTATTCCTAAGTCAGCAGATAAGAATGGCAACTATTTTTGAATCAAAAACTGTATTAAGACAGTATCATTTCCTGTTCCATAGAGTCTACCAGAATTAGTGTATTACTGCTTTGAAAACCAATGCCTAAGGAGTGATGCAGTAATTTTTCTCTGGTGGGCTCTTAAGAATCATGATCCAGTCATTTTATCTGTTATTATTGGCTAAACTTGACGGAAGGATGTCTGGACATAAAAGTTTTCTTGGAAAATATGGAGGAATGGTATATGATTCCTCTGTCTTTTGCCCTTCTGCTGATAGTAGCTAGGAGCACATTGGGCTGAATAATAAGAGAGAAACTATTTTCAGGCAACGTTGGCAAAACCTGTCTTTAGCTCATTGTTACCATAATTTCTCCATTTCAGAATCACAAATATAGAGTAAATACAGTTTTGTCAAATTCTCCTTCTTCTATTCTAGGCCTAATCTCTTCAATTCTCAAGATATTGCTTAACAAGACCACATTAATTACAGCAGAATGAGACAGGCACAGGAAAGGAGGGACTTGGAACCTTACCTAAATACAGAAGTGTCAAGCCTAGAAGGAAGTAAAATTTGGAGGAAAGTACATGGCATATGAAAAAAAAAATAACCCAACAACAGCTGACATCATGGAGTACTTAAATAAAAATAAAATTTTAGATTAATTTATAGCATGGTCTGTAAAGTAAAATAACTATCATTTACTGAACACATCATGGATAATATATGCATTTTGCATATATTAACACAACAGCTTTATGAGATGGGCACACTTATTTTCACCTTCATTTTTAGACAAAGGCACTGAGTCAAAGAAAGGAAACTAACTTGCCCATGTCACCTGCTTAAAAATGGTGGAGCTACAAGATCAGAGAATGTAAATTTAAAACATATGCTATTACTCACAGACACCTGTGCAATGAGAGCAATAAGACAAGTACTGTCAGAGGTTGTGAGAGGCATCCAGAAGTGACTGGGTATATAGCACTGGTCAGGCAGGTGCAGACTCATAGTGCCTAATGGTATTTAAGAGCATAACTCTAGTATCAGAAAATTTAAAGCAATTCTTAGTTTTATAGATCTTGAGAAATTGGAAAGGTTATACAAGGTGAGACTCAGGCATAGAAAATACAGAGACTTAATCAACTGAATTGGGTAACAATATAGAAAGTGAAACTCAGAAACAAAGGAAAAACCTCTATCTCAAGGTCAAGGCTAAACTGGCAGTAAGAGAGACTTGATGCTAAGTCTGACCTGCCTAGGATAAAAATTAGCCCCAGGCTCGGGCAGGGTGAGAGGTCTATTTAAGCCTGCAGATGGTGGTCAAACCACTCAGTATCCAGAGTGAGTTTGTCAGTGCTTGGCAGTCCTGTCCTCAGCATTTCTGGATAGGCAGGTTATCATAGACAAGCCAGAATCTAAGCCAGGGTTAGAGTAAAGCCAAACCTAGATCTCAGGCTGCTTTGAGGTTCATTATCGCATTTTCCACATCCAGCAATCAAAGTCTCACTGGGATGGTCCAGACCTGCTTATGAATCACTGAGATAAAATGACTCAGGATACTGTCTTTGACATTGATGGCTGGTTCAAAGCATACACCCACATGTGAGAGCTTGGGTTCTTTAACCCTTGCATTTGATCTGGGGGCAGCTGTCATATTGGGGCTGTGTTTGATTTCCCAGATTTTATTTTTCTTCCTGATTGATTCCATCTATCTTCATTTCTACCATTTTATTATTTGGCCTTTTTTAGAGCGCAGGTCACCATAGTCATTGATGGATTGTAGCATTTGGTAAATGATAAATATCTTTGAAACATTGAGGGATGCCCTTCCTGTAAATCAGTGTGGCTTTCATCTTTCTTAGGCTACACAGAGTTAGAAAAATAACTTGGTAATTTTTTTTTGCATTTTTTCTTGCATTTGTGTTTGATGAGCAAAGTTATCAGTAAGAACATATCAGGATTGTATCTAAAAAAACATTTGATGCTATAATAAAAGGAGTCTACTTATCTGGACATTGCAGATTCAGTGGTGAAGCAAATAAAAGTTTCCCATCGTTACCCAATGCCATAGTATGAGATCAGAAAAGTCACTTATACTAAAACCAGTTCAGAACCAAGTGTATTACTGAAGTAGAAGAAATAATACTATCTTTCAGCTGTGCTGTGAAAAATGGTATTTTGAACAGTACAAGGATAATAAATATTCATTATTATTACAACCACTTTCAGGAAAAGTAGTTTCTTCAATAATTGGGGAAAACTTGGGAAACTTTGGGGAAAAGTTGCTGTACAAAGAGGTGTACAAAGAGAAGTGTACTTTAAAGTTTCAGCATGACCTTCTGACACTGAAGGCTGGTGTGTGAAAACTGGAATTATCAAAGGAGGTTGTGAAACATTTTTTTCTTGCATAGTATAAAGACTAGATTAGTTTCTCATGGATGTGGCATTTCAGGGGTCTCTCCTGCTTTACTGTTGTTATGTAATGGATAAGGGGGAACTGGCACCAGTTAGATTTTCATTGAAGTTTTTCTGTGTTCTCTGGAACTTATCTTTTATCTCCTCCAAACGCCATGTGAAAAAAAAATAGTGTAATTAAGTAATACTCTTTTATCTGAGAAACTGATACATTGAAAACTGATAAAAGGGACATGTAAGATTAACATGTCCCTTAACATGTAAAGTTAAGAAATAATGTATGAAAAATGCTTAGTAGAATATCTGATGCAATGTCTATGATTGGTAAATGGATCTGTTTATGTTTATATCTTTGTGCATGTAAAGGCAATTTAGTACTATGTTCAAGAGAATGAAATTTGGAATCAGACAGTCATACTTTGATTCTATTTCTTGCCCCAACCCTTATCATTTACTTCTGAGCAAGCTACACAATGTCCTTTCTTTTTCTTTTTATCTGTTTCTTTCTTTTTCTCTTTTCTTGCTTCCTTTTTTCCTTCTTTCTTTTTTTCTCTCTTTCTTCCTCCCTCTTTTCTCTTCTTTCTTTTTTCATTTTGCACCTGTGACAGGGTCTTGCTGTCCCCCATGCTGGAGCACAGTGGCACGATCACCTCTCAGTGCAGCCCTGACCTTCTGGAGCTCACAGGATCCTCCCACTTTAGCCTCCCAGGTATCTGGCACTGTAGGTTTGTGCCACCATGCCTGGCTAATTTTTGTATCTTTTATAGAAATGCAGCCTCACTCTGTTGTCCAGACTGGTCTCGAACTCCTAAGCTCAAGCGATCCTCCTCCATCTTGTCTCCCAACGTTCTGGGATTACAAACATAAGACACCTCACCTGGCCAATTATACAATTTCTTTAAGCCCAGATCACCACATACTTGAAATAGGAATAATAATTCTGGCCTGATAAAATTGTGAGAAGATTAAATGAGAACATTTCTGTAAAGCATCTAGCCCACAACCTAACATGGTAAATACTCATTACATGGTGCCTACCCTATTGTTATCCTTTTCTTTTAAGATTATAAATCCATTTATAGATTGCTGTGAGTGTGAGGGCACACTTTTGCAGTTATTTTTTTAAGTTAGACACCAACAAGGATTAGTAGAGACAAATTCAGGTATTTGTGTTCTGTATCTTCAAAGCCACTTAAAAGATTATCCCCAAACAAGAAATATTCATGAAAGCATAGCATAAACATGACAAGCACAAGTTAGAAAGTCCATGGTTTCCTTTCCAAACTTAGTTTATAGCGTTTCAGCAGTGTGATTTGAGGCAAATTTCTCAGTCTTTAAGTACCTTATATTCCTCATAGGTAAAATGAGATGATAGTAGTAACGTCATAGGTTAATTGAAGGGATTACATGAGATTACCTTGGAAAGAGCTCAGCACAGACTCTGACACAGGTTGTGTTGGCTGTTCTAATTCTTGACTAACATGACTCCATTTTTGGAAGCTGCTATCCTGGAGACACTTTCAAAAAATGTAATTGTTAGAGTTTAAAAAAAGATGGTTAAAAATAGAGCGTAGTTTTTTCCCCAAACTGCTCTGTCATAAAGTACGTTCCATGTTTTTTTAGATTGTTACATTTTTAACTTTTATTTCAGTATCCTTTCTTCTTTTGCATGTCACTTTACTGTTGACTCTCAGAAACTTAAAACTGAAACTCAGTCTCCATGTGAAGTTTATCCTACAATGAAAGTGCTGGTTTTCTTCAAAAAATCCTTTGCGTGTGAGGTTTAGGATGACAAAAGGCTGGAACCCATTCCACCTTTTAAGACAGAAAGGCAGCATGCTGCACAGAATATTCTTGAAAAGACAATATTGAGATTTACATTATCAAAAGTCCAAAGATGTTCTTTTCAAAAGCTGAAACCACAAAGGCCCCAGGCAGATCTAGACGGAGTAACATGCAGCCAGCCAAGCTGGCCAGTAGTATTACTGTGGATGAGTCAAAGGAGGAATTGCCCCAAGCCATGGTAGCTCTCAGAAGGGGGCCTGCTCTTCACAATTTAAGCTCTTTGAAGCTGCATTTCCTTCAAGCAATGAGAAGTCTTTATGGTGATGGGAAACATACATTTTTAATTATAGAAGAGCATAGTGTACACTAGACATGGTAGAAAAGAATGCATGGTTCTGAAGGGAAGTCCTGATATACACCCAGTCCTGCTCATACAGCCTCTCTCCTGAAAAATTGGATATTTCAGTTTTGCCTGATTGAAACACCCAGGAGGCAACATTTTTCTATGGCTCCTCTCTTTTCAGCACCCCATTAGACCCTGAAACAACCATGCCAGCATAGTACTATGGGGTGCTCTCTGAAAATCCAGCTGTTGAAATTTCATGTATAAAAGTCATGAAATGATTTCAAACTGAAATGAATAGATTCACATATAGGGCGTCTGGGAAAGTGGCAAAGTGGAATTGAATGGTGCTGAAAATATTTTTATGTCCTTTGAGCAAAGCTTGAGTTGATTAACCTATCCTACCTGATTCATTACATTTTTAGTATACAGGTGGAAACAATAATATCTCTTAATCATACATTCAGACATCCTAAGATTTAGAATAAGAGATATTCGTGTTTGATGGATGAGAGAATAAAGATTAGCAAGGGTATCAGAAGAAATGATACTAGTACATTTATTAAAACTTCCAATTAGGTCCATATTTTTATAGTCATTTAGTAATGACTATAAAAATTTCATATTATAATTTAAAGTCTCAATGGAGAATATACAAAATGAGAATCTAAATAATAAATTATATAGGTAAAGCTTCTACAATGGTGTAAGCATAAAATAAATGAAAAATAATGAAATTTCCTTTTCGCCCAACAGTGGGAAGGCTGAAGGTTAAAAAACAAAAGCCTCAAAAATTCTCAGAAATGATTGTATTTAATGTCACATTGTAGATACACTGCAAGAAATATAATGTAAAACATTTCTGAAGCCTGCGATTTTAATCTAATCATCAATCCCAGCTTGTTGAATAACAACAACAAACTCCACAATTTTATCTCTGAATGGTTGCTAGTCAGTCATTATACAGTATTGTATAAATGGGAAACCATGGATTTTGGGGCCCAGTTAGACCTGAGGTTTGCATTCTGGATTATTATTCACTAGCTGCATGAATTTTAGCAACCATGTAGCCTTCCAAGCCTTGTAAGTTCCTATGTATAATGAATATAATAGCCACCACGAAGTTTGTTGAGAGACTGAAATACAAAGATCCATATGACAGACTGGAAGCGGTGGCTCATGCCTGTAATCCTAGCACTTTGGGAAGCTGAGGCGGGCAGATCACGAGGTCAGGAGATCGAGGCCATCCTGGCCAACATGGTGAAACAACGTCTCTACTAAAAATACAAAAATTAACTGGGCATGGTGGTGTGCGTCTGTAGTCCCAGCAACTGTGGAGGCTGAGGAAGGAGAATTGCTTGAACCCCAGAGACCGAGGTTGCAGTGAGCCGAGATCATGCCACTGTACTACAGCTTGGGTGACAGAGCAAGACTTCATCTCTCTCTCTCTCTCTCTCTCTCTATATATATATATATATATATACATAGATAGATAGATAGATAAAACAAGCCTAGTTCAAGTACTGTAGTTAGTACTTAATAGACTGCTTTTTTTCCTCTCCCAAGCTATTTTTTCTTCGGAATTTGAATATGCTCTGGAGAGAAAGAAGATTCTTTTCACCATAAAAGACAATTTTGGTCCTTTGAATGGCAATAATTTTTGCCATTTGCTTTTTTCAACTTTATCTTTCATGTGTGCATGTAACTTTGTGCATTACGCACGTGTGTGCATATATACAACCAACTGTTTCTGTATGTGTCATTTCTGGTCATGAGTAAAGTAAGTTTGAGACAAAGCAGAGTCTAATTTATACATAAGTTATTCTAAAGTTCAGAGAGTGACTCATTATTTAGTCATGGCTTAATAGCCTACATAGGTCACGGGAGGTAGAATCACATAATGAAGCAAGTGATTCATTGAATTGACAACATTATTATATTCAGATATTTCAATTTCATTATGATGAAGTAGATGGCACATTTGACTAGAAATCTTCACTAGATTCTCTCCTTGACACCACTACTGATTTAGTATATGACTATAACTATGATGTGTTAATTTCTTATCTTCAAAATAGAAATCACAGAATAGTTGCCCTCTTGCCAGAAGCAATTTTTGTGTGTATAAATTTTATTATAATGTTAGTAATTTGGAGATTCTGCTACCATTTCAAAATAACATTTTGAGCATTTCAAATTTACCAGAAAAACCTCCAGTCTCTTGATTTGTATCTGCAGTGCCTCCTTTTAATATGTTATTTTGGAAATATGGTGAATATATCTCTTTTTGAAAAAAGAATTTTTAAAAATGTGATGATATATAGCCAGGAACTTCTGGTGGGGTTGGGGGCATGTAAAAAATAAAGCATTTTTGGAGTGGTAAGCTTTGATGTAGTCACTAGTGAACTCGGTAGTGGAAACTACTGAAAATAAGTGGCAGTGTCACGTGGTGTTTGGAAGAGTTGACAGCAAAAGTTGATATCAAAATCTGCATCACAAAAGGGCCATGCCATTTTTTTGGTTATTAGGAAGGCTGCTAATGGATAATACAGACCAGATACAAGCAGCTCCCGATGGAAATTTAATTGTTCCATTATATTTAACGTTTGACAATATAAATACAGCCAGTACCCAATTACCTATATATGACAAACATGTAGTATTCTTTGGGAAATAAATAATTACAAAATAGTTATAGGAATCATGGAAGAGAACTCCCTGGAAATGAGTATCAGTCTTAATGAAGGACCAAGAAAAGAGACTTAGTTGGAAGCTCCGTGAGGACAAAGGATCATGCTTCTTTACATCGTGGTGCTTGGCACAATGCCATACCTGTAATAGGGAAGCAATGACTCTTTACTGAATGAATAAGCAACATTAAACAGGAGGTAAGGCTCAGACTCTTGATGTGAAGAAGCTGGTGTTCCCACATAAATTGCTGTATACAGAAATTCAAGAACATTAACATATAAGGCTCCACTTTAGGACAGTTACCCCTAACTCATATAAGCAGAAAAGACAGCACATCAAGGTATAATTAATCAGTTTCAAACACTTCCTTCCTCTCTGGTCCATCACCTTCTGGACACCACCCCATGGCTGTCTCATCTTAGTTGATTTCAGCTGTGGCGTGCTCACCAGTGCACTTACTTTAATTTACAACTACTCCTCCCTTGTCAGAGGGCAAATACAAGGGCTTAAAGTATACCTCTACATTGCTTCACTAAAGAGATTAAAACTGACTTGGGGAAGCTTGTTCTTGTATACAAGCTTGTTCTTGTCTACCTCTCTCAGAGAGGTTAATCAATAAAAACATCTAATAAACTATCATTTATTTAGCATTTACCACATGACCCACACTCTCCTGAGGTTTGTGTCATTTTTAATCCTCAAAGTAACCCTACATGTTGGGTAGTACATTTGTCTCATTTTTAAAATGAGAAAATGGAAAGACAGAGGTTGAGTACCTTGTTGGTCAATTGTTAAAAGACAGGACCAGGATTTGAACAAAAGTCTGTCTGATACTAGATCAATTGCTCAATCCATTGTCAAGTCATTTGTCTTTTTTTAATACAAATCTGTGTCAGGGACATTTCTAGTGACATCTGAAGTTTTCTTTATGTCAACAAATCACCGCTTATCTCTTACACCTACCACTCTCTTGAACTGTCTCTGAATTTTTATTTTGCTCAGCACTGCTTCATTGTAAAGAGAGCAGCCCTATTAAACTAATCATATTTTTAAAAAAGATTAATTTTTAAATGCCCCAAACTCTTTGCTAAGTCTCATTTTGAATTATTGTTGGTTCCCTCATGAATGTCCTGTAACTCTCAATAGTCAAGTGTGGTGTGGTTAGGGTTCTACTCTCTGCCACAGGCACTATTAGAAGCAAGACCATAAATAGGAGCAAGACTCTCTTCACTTCTCTTTCCTTTTCTGTGGATAGTTGAATCCATTCAGAGACTGGCTCCCTCTCTATTTCAAGAAACACAGTACTGCAAGGGGGATGCCCCCCTTCCTTTAGGCTCATCTGAAAAGCAAGGTGGAACCCTACCCATCTCTGCTCAGCCCTACATCTGGACCCATCACCTGTGTCCAGGGTAGCAGCTCTCATTAAAGCCACACGGAGCACACAGAAAGAAACAATACTCTAAGGAAAGGAGGAGGCTAGGTAAACAATAGATTTTCCTTACAGTCTTTTTAGGAAGTATCCTTAAGTCATAAAATTTTTAGATACTTCTAAAAAAAAAAGGAAAGAAAGGGCTAAACAATATTTTGTTCTAAAGTTAAATAAGAAAAATACAGAATAAGTCTGTTATTGCTATCTGTAGTTCCCCCCTTTCAGGGGAAAAAATAGATAGCTGGTAACATACGTCTTGGGATCAAAGAGGAGGTGTTATGACGCTCTCTTAAACTGCCTAGCAGAATGCTATGAATTCAGCCCTTACTTACTATTTAAGGAAATAAAGAAAAAGGAAGA
The DNA here is from genome assembly GCA_963574635.1 of Cheracebus regulus. NCBI lineage: Eukaryota > Metazoa > Chordata > Mammalia > Primates > Pitheciidae > Cheracebus > Cheracebus regulus. Next base: position 15,134 of record CAUYQU010100490.1, read on the forward strand.
AAGAAAAGAAAATTAAAAAAAAAGAAGAAAAAACAAGAGAGAGAAGTAGAGTAAGAAAAGAGAATTAAAAAGATTAGGAAGAAAATCCTATTGTTTTATAATTCTAGTGAAATTTGGCAGGAAGTAAAATACAATTAAGTGATGTATAATAGATGGAAAATTTTAACTTATATCTGCCATTGTTGGTTAGATTTTATATAGTCATAGTTTTATTTTCTTAAGATTAAATTTCATGTCTTTTGATAGCATGTTGGGCTCTTCCAGAGTCAATAATGACTGTTAAATTGGATTACTCACATATATCCCTTGCATTCTCTCTTTGTTCTAGCTCACTGCTGGCAAGCAATTGCAAAAGCTCAGCCAGGAACCCAGGATCTTAACAGGAGTTGTCCTTATACTCTATATTTACCCCGCTTATTCTTAACAGTACAAAGCAAGAAGTGTCACTTTGCAAAATGATGTTTTCTAGAACTCCAAAGTTATCTGAACCTATACAAACCTAAAAAAAAGTGTTGGGTTGGGCTTATGGTTTGAGGTTTGGATTAAAGCTTAGGTTATTCTTATTTTATCTGCACTAGTTTTCCATCAGTAATTATACTCTTTCTCGATCTCTGTCTTTCAAAGGAGGACATTATCATGGGTTTGGGCACAGTAAGAATAAACTAACCAAGTTTTCTGCCCATCTTTCAAAATGAACCTGGGCTAAACATGTCTAGAGGTTCAAATCCTTGGTTCTCTTTGCTTGGTTTCCATTTCACAGTTTTTAGCAGGCTATACTTATATACCAGAAAAATATAAGATACCAGAATCTTTCAAATCCCAGTATTACACAAATAGCTAATCATAGAATAAGGCCACTGATACATTTACTTTAAGAGAAACTTCTGGATTCTTCCTTGGTGAAGGAAGTCCATATGCCTGTTATAGCTCCTTCTATGTGAGATATATCTGCCTGTAGTTTCTGCTAATGAAAAAAATTTGACCATATTTTGCATTAGTAATTACATCCTCAATTCTACCTCTCTCATAGCATTAGGCTAAGGCTAATACTTATGAAGTATTCTGCTATGAAAGGTGATATAGTCAAGAGATTACTTTTTTGAAAACTTCAATTGGGAAATATGGAAATAATAAAGAAGTTAGCATGGAAGCCCAAGCTTCCAAGTAATGCTGTAAGTCAAGTCAGGACCATGATAATCCTAAGAAATAGTAATAAAATAATGGTCAACTGTATTGATCATTTATAACACAGGAGGCATTTTACTAACATTATCTCATTAAAATAAATTAGTTAATTTTATTTATCCAATAGATCATAAAACTGAATATTTAATGAGATAAAGTATATTATCTATATCTGAACTGTTAACTATTTGTAAAGTTTGAATTGAAACCTAGATTTATATTACTTCAAACTATTATAATTTTCACCATACTATATTGTAAACCAGAATTACAAGGAAGCAGAAACAATGAACAAGAAGTTAAATAAAGAAAAGACACAGCAGAGGAAATTTTTAAAAACTATGCCCATTAGTTTTTGGTATTGAGAGGAAAATGAAGGTACAAGGTAGAAGTTGTTAATTTAATGGAGTTTAAAAGTTTTGATTTTAGTGCTTCTGTGATTCCTAAAATTAAAATCTATAGCCTATGTTTCTGAGGAAGGCTCCTTCTGTGGCTTCTATTTGGGGATGATGGTAAGATTCCTAACTCTCAATTTTTCCTCTGAAGTATTTCTAAGACAAACTCTTCATTTTGAGCTACCTTGAATGACTGTCCAGTCCTCGCAACTAAAAGAAGAGGCTAATTCAAACCAAGCACTGAACCTTAGTTAGCTCTACTTATCCACTTATTCATGAATAAGTTTGCTTATCCATGAGCAAACTGACAACTGAGCATAGCACTTTCTAGTTATAATTATTTCTCTCTTGGAAAAATAGAGGCAAGATATTCTCCTTTTATGTAGAAATAATTTGGAGATGCTCCAGTCTGTGCAATCTACTCTTTCCGTTGGAACTGCTTTGCTGTTTAGACATACAATGGAGGGTAAGAGACTAACATCACTGAAGGGAATGTCTCTAAGCACATAAGGACATTTCAATGTATATTTCAAAGTATATTAAATAGAAAACAATATGAAATTCACAAAGTAACTGCAAATATCATGTCATCATATAGTGCAGAAGAGGGATTCTCTTATTAGTACATGGATTGTACTAATCTATGAAAGAATAATAGAATGTGAAAAGTAAAGACAGTGTAGTAGCAAGCCTTCCATAAAAGGTAGATTATTTATTTTTGGTATAAAAGTTCCTTTGTTTTATGAACAAAAAAAGTCATGACAATAGTTACAGTTGTTTTCATAATATAAGATTTGGCAGAATGAAAGATTACCAACTGTATGTTGGTCTTCAATTTATATTTATTTGCTTACTAAAGTATTTTCTTATAAGTAGAATTCTAAATCACTGGTGTTGAAGATGATCATTACAGCAAAGCTAATGGGAAGTTTTGGTGATTAGAAAGGAAATATAGGCCAGACATGGTGGCTCACACTTGTAATCCCAACACTTTGGGATGCCAAGGTAGTTGGATCACCTGAGGTCAGAAGTTCCAGACCAGCCTGGCCAACATGGTGAAACCCATCTCTACTAAAAATACAAAAATACAAAAAATTAACCAGGCATGGTGGCAGTCACCTGTAATCCCAGCTACTTGGGAGGCTGAGGCAGGAGAATCACTTGAATCCAGGAGGTGGAGGTTGCAGTGAGCTGAGATTGTGACACTACACTTCAGCCTAAGCAACAAGAGTGAAAATCCATCTCAAAAAAAAAAAAAAAAGGAAACAAAAATAAAAAAATAAATAAATAGGGGAAATATATAGATGACAAGAGAAAGTGGCTTCTATAAAATTTATTCTTTGGCAATAATTTTTTTTTAAGGTAAGAAGGAGAAGGGAGACCTGTGAAACATTAGAAGCTTTAAGAACATTTACATCCAAAAGCTATTCTCTTTTTTAGTATATACAAACTTTGGGCTATGTATTTAAGAGTTACGAGATTTTTTTGAAGTTTTCTTATGGTTGATTATATTTATATTTATTTATTTTCCATGTGAAATAATAACTGAGTGATTGATAAGACAGTACTCATAAAGTAAACTTCTAGAGTCATTTTTATTAAAAAGGCAGAACTAATCTTACCACAGAATCTCATTGGCAGAATAGGAAAATATTGCAACTCACCACAACAAAGTAAATATTTCAACAAGATGAATATCCATTTAAAAATGAAAACTGCTGAACCGTGGCAAGTGGAAGCCACTAAACATTTTGCTACATGTTTCCGTCAGGTTCTAGCCAAACCACAGAATTGTCCTGTCAAGTTATGGGCATCACATAGGAACTCAGAGAGGAAGAGAGACAGGTCCTCCTAGAAGGCAGGAGAGAATAGGAACAGGTTTAGATTTCAGATGTAGCACTCTAAGCTTTGTGGTCATTTCCTGATGCAAAGGACACTTTTTTCCCAGTGCAAAAGACATTTTCCCACCTGTTTTAAGAACGATTGGATTTCAATTATTTTCAGGTAGCTTACTTTTATTTTGCTGTTTGCACATTCTTGTTTTCTTGCCAGTTTTGAGTGGCATCCTTTGTCATGCCAGGTTCTATCCCTCAGTCATCTTTCTTCTGAAGTTTCAGTTCACACTTTCTATAATAGACAAAAAGAAATGTTTAAATTACAATGAATCTTCTCACATACATTATCATTATTGAGATACAAGGAATTACATATGGGAAAATGACTCAAAAGTGCATTGTAAAGGCTGACAGTTATAGTTGTGGAAATGGACACTTAACGTATAAAATTCAAACGACTATTTCTTGATGCAGCTTAATAATTCAGATAGAACTAAATTTGAAATGGAAATAATTCAATCAGAGTAGAACTAAGATTTATTGCCTACTATGCTTAAAGCAGGGGAATTCTACACAAGTGACAGTGAATCTGATTAAGAAGAAAAGAAGCAGAGAAATTATGTTTAATCTTCAGAGAGAACAAGTGTAAAAAACTAAAATTGTTTGTATACAAGTGAATGCCATTACCTCTTCTTTCAAGCAAATGGGAAAGACATCTTGTTTATTCATTATTTATGATGACCTGACCTCAATAAAATTGAATTTTATTTAAATATTCACTAATTTTTAGGACAATAAATAATTCTCTAATTTGTAGGTTAACATTCTCTTCAATAGTACCAAATCATGATGTTTTATTGGAGAAAAGGGAACCCTTGTACACCATTAGTGGGAATGTAAATTAGTACAACCACTATGGAGAGTAGTTTGGAGGTTTCTCAAAAAACTAAAAATTGAGCTACCATGATCTAGCAGTCTCACTACTGGGTATATACCCAAAAGAAAGGAAATCAGTATATCGAAGAGATATAGCAAGGCATTTAATTATCTTTTTTTTGTTGTTTTTTTTGAGTCAGAGGCTTGCACTGTCCCTCAGGCTGGATTGCAATGGCACGATCTGAGCTCACTACAATCTCCACTTCCCAGGTTTATGTGATTCTCCTGCCTCAGCCTCCCAAATAACTGGGATTACAGGTGACTGCCACCTCTCCCAGCTAGTTTTTATGTGTTTTTAGTAGAGATGGGGTTTCACTATGTTGGCCAGGCTGGTCTAGAACTCCTGACCTCATGATCCACCCTCCTCAGCCTCCTAGAGTGCTGGAATTACGGGTGTGAGCCACTGAGCCTGGCAGCATTTAATTATCAAAAAAAAAAATAATGGAATTGGTGTTGCTTTAGTGCACAAAACATACAATGCTCATTTATGGAACTTTACATATTAAATGTTTAAAATAGATTTTTAAAATACCTATACATGTCTTTTAAAAACTTCACATCTTGCTTAAGTAATTTTACAACATGCCTGATCTTAACAAGATTAGAGCATGAAGTTATAAGTCATAGATGAAGTAGTGTTCTTTCTTATTCTAAAGGTTGCATGTAAGAACTTCTCCTGTCCCTTTCTGACCTTAACATCTTTTCATTACCAGATTTGGGGGTCATGACTATTTGATCAATGTATTTTGAAAAAGTAGAGATGAAGTCACCTTATATGTCATAGTAAAGCTGAGAGGAGATGGGCCAGTTTACTGTTCTTCTGTTCATTCTATGGGTAGATCAATAAATGGAGAAAACACCTCTTTTGTGTCTCTCGTTGTCTCCCAAGGAAAAGGCAGAACATTTATTAAAACTCTTTAAAACAGATTTTTTAAAAAAAGTTATGTGACATAACTTTCAGCAGAGATATGCTAAGGTGAAAAGAACATTTTATAAACTGGAAACGTCTGGCTTTCAGGAAGGCACTGAAAATCAGGTCTGGAGTTGGCAGACAGTTTGCTAAGGAAGACATATTATAAAATTGGATGTTTTCTTTTTACTATAGTGTGTGGAAAAATAGCCTGGGCAATGAAGGTCATAGTAAAAGGATTTTCATATTGGTCACTGGGACAGCATTTGAGCCTGGTCACTGTCTTTTGTCATGACTAAAAGAGAAGTCATAGCTCTGATCTGCCTTCTGATAGGGTATAAGCACCATTGGAACAAGGACCAGATGGCCTATATATGTGAATATTGCATTTGATCCTGCACTTAAGTTTCCTTTAGGAAACATTTTTCTTTTAGTCAGTTTAACAGTACATGAAACTAGGAAAGGGATGGTCCGGTGGAAAGTTAAGTACTATGAAGGCATGTTATTGTCTTTCAAAAATAAGAGCCGGAAGAGTGAATACGAAAGAGAAAGTTGGCTCTTCAGGTGTCTAGAACAGGTAAATATGTTACCAGGAATATGTGAAAGTAAGTTTGTCTTACTATTAAATGTCACAAGAAGAATTAAGGTAATAGCAAAGAGTTGAAAAAAAAATCATATGTATCTCAATTAGGTGATTTATATGCATAAGTTTATCTATCTATCTATCTCATAAGTCTCATGTAAATTTTAGCTCATATAAAAATTTTGGCTCTGTACTACACTTGGAGAATTAATGGAGACTTCATTGTTGCTGCTCTGGAAAGAAAATGAACAGTGAGTGAGTTTATGGAAAAGAACCAGGAGGGGATACCAGGAAGTCGGTTCTCAGCTGCTTCTTATTCTAGCTAACTATACACCATATTGTTTGCCCCACCTCCCAGGCATCCAATGGCATAGAGTTTTTCTGGGAAATACTTGCCTAGCAGGGTCTACATTTCTAAGCCCCGTTAATGAGGCCATGTGGATGACAAGAACGTGTGGCAGCCTCTCAATTTCAATGGGTGGGCCTTCCTCACGCCCTCCTCTGCCTCTGGCCTGATGCCTGATGCAGAGGAATATGACAATCTTAGAAGACTTCTATGGAAGATGGATGAGCCAAGTCAGAAAGGGCTTGGAGGAGAGCAGCCTGCTGATTAGAAAAAGTAATTTGGACTGTATATAAGCAATAAACTAACTTTGGCAATATTGTTTTCCTTGGAAGAGTAGCTTGCTCTACCCTAATCAATATCTGAAGCATTTTTCATTTGAAATCAGATATAGCTTGGTTCTGGATTGAAAATGAACATTCAAAATAAATTTTGTCTAAAATCAAAGAGCATTTTGCCACTGAAATCTTTGCAACGGTGACATTTCTTCCCATCTGTGGTCCTCGTTTCTATTTCACTGAAGTTAACACCACTTAACACCATAATCTGTCTTCCACCCAACAAAACAAATAAGAGTTTTGCTCTGGTGACATGTCAAAAAATTGTTTACATTTTTACCAATATTATTGTCTCATGTGCAGAGAAAACTGATGTTCATAGGGCCTTGTTAACACTTCCTTTTTATCTTTAAAGCTTTAACTTTTTTGTTTTCTGCAACTTTACTATGTCATTGGGTTCTCTTGCTCTTGTGACTCTATACCATTGTGAAAAAGAAAGAAAGAAAAGAAAATACTATATGCTAATAGCACATAGCATCAGTTATGTCAAAATATCAGCACATTAATGACATAAAAGTTTATAGTTAAACAGATAGTTTTCTAAATGTGCTTTTCATCAGCATGTTGTTTTATTTCCACAAAGACTATAATGAGAATAACCTGGATGTAGGCTAGCGAAGTACTACCCATCCTGTGAAATGAGTACAGCCTATTAGCCTACTATGGGCATAGAAATTCCTGGATTTAGTGATGAATATTGGATATATCATGGATTTTTTATTTAAAGCAAAAGGCCTCACTCTTGAATGAAGTATCAAAGAAGATGAAATCAATTCACTTTGACAGTAACCCAATCCCCAATCACCTTTCCTTCCTTCCTGGCAATATGTCCTGTTTACCCTCAGTGTAATCATTTCCTTTACTCCTCATCTCTGATGAAGTAAATCCCAAGTACAGTAATAGCCCACGGCTGTCATTCCATATCCCATGTTTTATAATCACCATACATTTCCTTTTCCCTCTTCTGAAACTGTCCTCTGCATAAAAACTTGTATTATCTCAAAGCCAGATATTAGAAGGAAATTATACATTAAAAAATAATTAGAAAGGTGCTGTGTTTCAAAATCTGGGATTAGAACACAGATTTCCTCTTATTAGCTGGCTGATATTTAGGTCTGTCTCTTAGCCTCAATTCAATCATTCGTAAAATGTGGATATAACGTCTAAATCACACGGAAGTCACATATAGTGACTCTCAATAAATGGTAGCTATTGTTATCATTTTCAGTAAGTTGTGTGATGTACAAGACCCTTTTCAAAGCCCAAATGAAACTCTACTTAGTTAATTTTGTGGGAAGGAAAGCAGTACGATAAAGGAGAAGTAAATACTCTTAATTATAATTGGACAGATTTTACTAGGCAAGGGAATGGAAAGAGGGGAAATAGGTCACATAAATGATAACAAATCATGTGTTAAAAATCTGCCTTTCTGTTGCTGGAGGAGAAACTTCCTGGTGATCAGGTAAGTGTTTTATATAACTGCGTCTCAGTTGTCATCACTACATAATTGAGAAAACCGGCCAATCTGCCTGAGACACTCCCTGACCCTCCATGAGCAGGTTAATATCTATTCACACCTCAGCATTTAGCTTAAAGCCATTTCCTTCAATAGATCTCTTAAAACCAGGTTAGGTACTCCTCCTAAGTCCTGCCCTAGCATCCTCTTTTAATGCAATTGTGACACAAATAACACTCTCTTGTCATTGCTTTTACTGTTTCCCCAGACTGAATAGTAAGATTTTTGAGAACAGAAGACTTGCTTTGTTTCACATTGTATTCTTCATGCTAAGTGTAGTCCTTAGGTCACAAGTGACATTTAAAATATTGCTGAATGAATGAATAAATAAGTTAAAATCTTCCAAGTGAGAGAATGGAAAAGACAGACCACTGGGGGATAAATGTAAAGGAGAATAGTTTAAAATAAAAAGTAAAAGTAAATTTAAAATATATTTTCTCAGCAATGTGAACGCTATGAAGGAACATCATCTCTGTCTTTAAATTGTGGAAGGCTGCAAATTAATTGACTTATATTAATCAGTTATTAAATGAAAACCAACTGCTTCTGATGATACAAGGGTAGAGAAAGGTTTCTGACCTCCCAGAGCACAAAACATGGTGGAGGAAATCGAGATGTTAACAAAGAGTAACAGTATGATCTGTCTGTTGCCACATGGTGCAGTGGATGTTCACCTAACTCAAGGTAAAGATATTCAAGAAAGTCTTTCCACACAGCGTAGTGCTTGAGTTAAATCTGAAAGGTACACATGAAGGGAAATAAAGAACTAGACAGAGATGCTCCCTGGTAGTCATGCTCCAGTTTTATAATGGGTCTGCGAGTGTGACATAAATTGTCTGCATAGTGAAGAGGAATGTATCAGCCACAGAATTGAGGTCTTCAGGAATGGTTAAGTGAGGAGCACAAAAGTTGTCTTCAGACTCTCTCTTGCTCTCTCTCCCTCCTCTTTTTCTCTCCTCTCTCTCAATCTCAATCTCCTGGCTTTGACTTTCACTTTGTTAAACCCTTGTTTTAGATTTTTACTTATGGAGGCTAGACACCCACCAGTAGCTACAGATTACCTTTTCCAGATTACCAGATTACCATCTGACAAATTCTAGTAGAATGAGAATGATCTGCCTTACTAATAGCTCCAGTAAAGCCAAATAACCAAGTCACGTTAATTCTGGCTTATTATATAATTGTCTATTTCTTAACAAGTCAACATGGCCAGAGAGATACACTGCTCTGCCAGGATGTCTTAAATCCTTTGTCTACCTCTAGAATCTAGAGTGAGGTCAAGCCCATAAATTCATATATCCTGAAAATAAGGGAGTTATTTCAAAATTAGGGGAGGGGCTGATACCAAAAAAAGGCAGCGATGAACATCAGACAGCCATAAGCTATAAGTATTCATCACACACACACACACACACACACACACACACGTGGAACTTAGACATATCCTCTACATGTCTCCTATAACCAGCTTATAATTATTTCATTATTACTCCTGTATGCATATCCTTGTAGAATATCACACACTTAAACACACAAACACACACATATGCAGCAAATCACAAGTAAGCATGATAGAAAATTAACAGTAACCAAAGTTATTTAAATAGGTATAATGCCATAAGTATGTTTATACTTTTTGGTAGAATCTGTGCTAGCTGAAGTTCTACATGCTTGGGTTATTCACTGCTTGCATTAGTGCAGGCTCCTTCACGCCTGGCCTACAATAATCATTAACAAGTGTGATACGGACAAGGCTTATACTCTGCAAGATTGTGACCATTCATTAGCTAGGGATCACTGTAGTTTTTTAAACTAGAAGAGGTCCTAAAGACCCTATTATTTACCCTCATATTTGATAAATAAGAAATTAGGTTCAAAATCTGCAAAATTTTCAGATCTGACAATGGTTTGCATAAAACACTGCAGAAGACTTCTTTAATAGAAATATAATTTTGCAACAGGCCATTTTCTCTACCACTTTCTGCATATAAAAACCAGAGAAAGAAAAGAAGAATCAGGTGCCCTTCTTTCTGCCAGGATAAAAACTCTCCATGATAAAACACCTAAAAATGCTGTGTAACACGTGAAAAACTAGTTTCCATTACCTTAAAGCAAGGGGACGCTTTATTTTCTAATTACATTATAAGCTAGAAAAGGTTGTGGTCATTCTGGGGAATCTAATGGGGAACGATTTGTGGGGAAACTTGACCAAGTTGGGAAACAGGGACCAGTGCCTAATTTTTCCCTTGCAAATACCTGAAGAAATGTGACACGGTTTTTATATGACATATTTCTACCCCTGCCTTAAATACCAGAGTAAAATGGGTGAATAGTTCAGAGGCAACACTGAGCTTCTGTACTCAGAAATCTAATCAGAATATTTCATATGCCTTACTCAGAAGAGGCTCTACACAAAACTATTGCTATCCATGTTTTCTGCCATATGACAACAAATTGACATTTGTTCTAACATAAAGAGGAAAAATAAATGAGAAAAAAGTAAAAATTATTGCCGTATTGTGTAAAGGGAAACTAAGAATAAGGAATATCAGTTAAAAAAATCAAAATAATAAACCAAATATATATTTTATTGCTTTGTCAATTTACACACATGAAAAATTTGTTCTTTAACATGAGTGTTATACTACCAATAATATTTACTATTAAAAGATTTAATAATGTATATTATTTTTCTCTTTGATGTATTTTTGAGATCCAGAAACTATCAGCCATAAATATTAGACAGATATCACCTACAGAAAATAATTCTAAAACTCAAAGGTATCTTAGATATATTTGATTTCTCGCGAGAGCCTCAAATTCCTGAATCCTTGGATTATGGCCCATCCTATGAATATTCCTCCCTCTTTCTATAAGTTGTTTTGATGTTCATGATTGACATGGATGATAGATGTAACCTGATATGGTAAACAATCTTATATTTTGATTTTGAGGATTACTTCACCCTTGTTCAGGAAGGCTCTGCTATATGGCTTTAAGAGATCTTACTCCTGCAGTTTTCTTTGACTTGAGTTTACCTACAATATCAAAAGAAAAAAAAATCCCTGTAGGCATTCACAGTTATATTTTACTCTAATTACAGAATTCTTCAGCAATAGACTCTGAAAGTTTAACTTTCTGAAATGGATGTTTTTGGGGTAGATTAAGGTGACAGCTATAACACTGGGTAGGACTTTGAAGTGTTTAAAAATTCCTCTCCACGAGATAAGCCTGAAGCTGAATTTCAGCCAAGAGTCTGTAATTGCCTCAAAGTGTGATGTTTTCCATTTGTTTCTTCAAAGTTTCTTCCATTTTATCCACAGAGGCAGCATTTTCCTATTCTGAGCCTCATCTTTTCCACAACATTTCCCTACCATTGGAGGTTTTAGAGGGTTTATCTCAGAGAAGGTTGATATGTTATGACTGGTAAAGGCCAGCCAATCAGTATTTATTTACCTATTAGATGTATTTACAGTGCTTTTACAGAAATATGATTGTTCAGGTTGGCCATCCCTAAACAACATAAACCCCCATGAAATTAACAGGCAACAATATAATGAGTGCTTAAAAGCCAAACTGAAAGAAATGAAACAAAGAACCAAAATTGCAATAATGTCGAAAAGGTGGGGTAAGGGTCAGCTGTAGTTTAAAATAATCATTTTCAAAATAGCTGTATTGAGGTATATTTTACATATCATAAATATCACCTGTTTCAAGTGTGTAATTGTAAGTTTACTGAGTGGTGCAGCCATCACTACAAATCAGTCTTAGTTGGTTTCATCTGCCTCAAGAAAATCTCTCATACTTGTTTACAGTTAATCCCTATTCTCACCTGCTGGCAGCCATTGACCTACTTTCTGTAGCTATAAACTTTTTTTTCTGGACGTGTCATATATATGGAATCATATAATGTGTGCTCTCTTGTGTCTGGCTTTTTTACTGAGTAATGTTTTTGAGGTTCATTCATGATGCAGTATGTGTCATTATTGGTTTTTCTTTATTACTGCGTAGCATTCCATTATATGGGATGATTTTAAATGGCAATATTGTAAAACTGTATTTTTCACGGTGTCCTCACAAGCTATAAATGTTGAGTTAAATCCTGTTTCCACAATAGTCAGTCAACACAAGGGGTCCTGTGACCAGAAAGAGCTTGCAAACCATTGACCTATGGAATAGTGCACAGTTCATTCATGCAATAATTCAACAAATATTTATTGAGTCCTTACCATGAGCCAGGTACTATGCTGTTCACTAAGAAGATAGAAGGCATAAAGGAGATGCAGTTTCTGTGCCTATCGCCCACCCCCTCCCCCCACCACCATTATGGTCCTTTACGAGAGTTGGCATTTAAACAAATAATTAAACTGAAAAATGTTTGGTTAAAATTAAGATGAGTGCTACTACAAAAATTGTACACTGTAAAAATGAGTAAGAGAGACTTCCAGCCTAGTCTGAAGCTCGAGAAAGATTTCCCTGCGGGAGTTATATTTAAGCTGAGATATGAAGGACAAAATATTTGGACAGGTTTACTAAAAATAAGGAAGAGAATGTTCTGCTGAAAGAACAGACTTGAGAAGGACTGATGCATCCAGGGAGCTGGGAGGACGGCAGAGCTGCAGAAGCACTGTGTTGAAGGGAATCAAGGATGAGCATGGTGCAGAAACGGGGCTGGGAAGTGGAAGAGGCTGGTTTGTTCAGGGCAGTGTGGCCATTGTAAGGATCTGAGATTTTATCTTGAGGGCAAAGGATGCCATTAAAGTGTGTGAAGCCAGAAAGTGCTGTGATTGCCTTTATCTTCTGAAAAAAAGTTACTCTGAATATTGTATACAGAATGAATATTTGAACAACCTCAATATTATAACAAATTGATGGAATGAAATCACTTCTAAGGGAGTTATCATGTAATTTGTTCCCTGATAACTAATGTTTCCCTATTCTCTAGAACTGTTCCTATTATGCCACATAATGGGATCTTTTCTGGGTATTTATCCAAAAGAATTGAAATCAGGAACTTGAAAAGATATTAACATTTCAATGTTCATTGCGGCAATATTTGTAGTAGCCAAGATGTGAAAACAATCAAAACGTCCATCGATGGATGCATGGATGAAAAATGTGTGGTATATAAATACAATGTAATATTCTTCAAACATAAAAGAAGAAGAAAATTCTGGTATATATAACAACATGTATGAACCTTGAGGACAATATCATTCTAAGTGAAATAAGCCAGTCACAGAAGAACAAAAACTTCATGATTCCACTTATACGAGGTATCTAAAATAATAAAACTCATAGGAGCTGAGAGTAGAATGTAGCTGCCAGGGGGTGAAAGTTTGGGAAAATAGAAAGTTGCTATTCAATGGATATAAACTTTCAATTATGCAAGATGAATACATTCAACTAGTCAGTTGTATACCACTGTGCTTATAGTTAACAATACTGTACTGTACACAAAAAGTTGTTTAAAGGATGTATCTCATGTTAAATGTTCTTATCATAATAAAAAATAGTTGTTGGACAAATGAACAAATAATAAAGGCAACATTCCTGAATTTAACAATAGCACACTTTTCTTATGAATTAGAAAAGTCTCTTGATTATTGCATAGTGAAGTGATTCCTGATCATTTGCTTGCTAATTTGTTTATTGAGTAGGAAAGCAATGGGGTAAAAGAGAGCTAGCATGCCAAGAATAATGAATAACTCTGAGTCTGGGCAGGAAATGCTTCTATCCTTTTTCCATCACAGCAAGCGAAATGCTGAGGAATCTGGAGTAACTCACTAGATTTACCTGACATAGGATAATGCTAACTTCTCTTCAACTAGAAATGCAAGCCTATTCTAACCACAAAACAAACAACAAAACAAACCATTGATTATTTGAGGGAGAGTTATATAGAATCAAATAGACATTTCCCCGCATTAAAATGATTTTGGGCTTCTGAGTCTTGCTACCTGTAAAACTGTAAGGGGAATGTGATGACGTCACAGCTGCTCACCACTTGCTGCGTGATGTCTTTCTTCATCAACCTTGAGATGGGTTCTTTCATCTCTAAACTCTGCAAAATATAAAAACGTTTCCCTCTCTTCTGCACTATTTGGTTGTTAGAAACAGATTCCAAATCCTCTGTTGACATGTTTACCAGGAACACTAGTTCCTCTCTCTTCTCCCATGAAAAGTACCATCCACCTTCTCAAAGCAAAGAACTAACATCTTGGGACAGCAAACCTGAAATGACCTTTACTATTAGTGCCAGTATTTTAATTTTATTTTAATCTTTTAGAAGTCTCTACTTTTGAAATATCCATGGCTATTTTAGAATTTCTTGTGTGAAAAATCTTGGCTAACTACTTGCCTCCATTTGTCAAAATATTGGAATGGGTTTATACTAGGCATGAAATGTCCTTTTGTATTTTTACTGATGGGTTAATGGTGCTAATAAACATTCAGGGCAAACGAAGAAAGCATGGTGGAATGTTTATTATACTCACTTCTAAGAACCTGTTAAGAATAAATGGAATCATTTAATGATTAAATGTGCTTGTTTACATTTCAAAGCTGATTAACTTAAATTTAATCTTTGTTTTCTTTCATTAGATGCTGTGGAAGTTCTCTGTCATTACTTTAATTAGATGCATTAATAAGGTTTTAAGACATCTCTGCACAGAACTATGTGCAAATTCAAGAGGATGAACCCTAATCTGGTGATGTAAAAGTCTTATTTTCAATGTGTTAACTGAAAGCTGCTTACTCTTTTTAGTCTTTTAAAATTATTTATTTTAATGTATGTACATGAGTGTTTATAGAATCAGTAAGAAATCATAATTCATTTTAGTTTCCATTTGGATCACTAGAATATACTAAAGCTCTTAGGAGGAACTCGAGATTCTTATCTGCCTTTCATATAATGAACCTAAATACTGTGGTGCTGAGAATAAGACAAAAAAAGTAAACAAGCATGGATTGGCTCCTACAGGAGAGAAAGAAAGCTGCACACATACCCACAACATGAATTCCATTTTAAGTATATGCTCATTTCTTATTTATGTCAAGGAACATAGAAGAGAACTTGAAGTCCATTTTGGAATTAGCCGTCTTTCTGGTACTAGATGAGTATTAAGAGCTCTGGGGTTGTAAATCCTTATAAATTAGAAGCCAAAGAATCCACCATCCTTCCAAATCTTAAGTGGGCTAACCCACTTAAAGTTGTGAATCTATAACTGTGGTTAACTCTTTTAAGATCTGGAAGCGTGGTGGATTCTTTGGTTTATAATCAAAGATAGGTGTGAAAACTTGGCACAGCTAGATTTGATGTCTAAGTGACGTTATAGTTGACCAATCATTAATGGAGGAATTCATGTGTTTACATATAGACATAATAGAGATATGTAGAAAGCATTTCAGTATTCAATGTTTTAAAGTTCGCCTTAAGACTTAGAGTTTCTAACTTTCTTGTTGTTCGTGACAATTTTTGGTTTTCTTTCCTAATACCCTATGATTAGTTGACAACAGTGACAATTTTATATGTATTGATGTCATTTTCTTTCATTTGGGAATTCTCGTTCTTTTACCTACATACAGAACTTGAACACATAAGCTAAGATTTATATATATGCAATTGGTAGCCGACCAGCATGAACTATAAGATTCTTTCTTAAGAAGCATTCGGTAATAAATGACTCCTATTAAAATGGTCTAATTAGTTTTAAGTATTTAACTAGAATTAACAGAGATTCAAAACCCAGCCTACCTAGACTGCATATTAGCTTATAATGGCTTAGGAGTAATCAGATTTCCCAGATGGCTTCACAAGGAAGAGAGAAAATAAAAATAAAACAGTTTTAATACCGGGTAACTAATTATACACAGATTATTTGTAAACAGCTTCTCTCCTTTGAACAAAAGAAATAAGCTTAGCTGAACTGAACTGAAGCTCTTGTTGCCAAATCCACAACAGAATCATTTTCCTAGAAAAATAGTCCTATATTATGAATGTATGAGTGATATCAAACTGGGAAGTGATAAAAAATGAACTGATATTTGCTCTAGCTAATTTGAATGGTTGGTCTTTAGGGGCAGCTGAGTTGAAGTTTGTATCTTTTTCTTTTTCTTTCCTTCTTTCTTTCTTTTTATTTTTTTTACTTTTTTAAAACAGAGGCCTTTGTCTTAATTCTGAGTGAGATGCTGGATTGCAAATGACTGTATTCTTTCCCACCTCTTTTCTAGTAGCTACAGCTTTCCAAGGAGGTCTTTGCCTCTGTCTTTTCTACTTGGAAACAATGGGTTCTTGGAACTCATAAGGATTCTTGGAATCCATAGTAGATCAAATTGGAGACATTGAAAATTCTATGTCTTGTTTCATGGCTTCCTTGTCAATAGTCTCAAGGTTTCAAAATTATTTTTAAGTAAATCAGATCTGTGTTTACTTTCAAACAAATGGTTATTCTCTAAGTTTTGTTTCTCATTATCATTATATTAATTGAAGTTCAGTTGTAATAGTCAGCAGTGGCTTTTGTTTTTCAGGTACTGAGCTAGTGCTTGACCCTGGCTCTCATGTATTCATTGCTGTACCCTATTATCCACATTTTAGAGATAAGAAGAATCAGAGTTACAGAGGTTAAGCACTTATCCAAGTTACATAGCCAGTGATTCAGAAGGCAGGAATGGATCCACTTCTACCTCACTTCTGTTTTGTGCTCTTAATCATTATGCTAGAGAAGAGAAAATTTTTTCACAAGTCTCACTTCTTACACAAATGAAAAATTGGTTGCTCCACATAACAAGGATTCTGAATACTATGAGGAATAGTTTTATAAAGTCTAAAGGCAGAAAGCTATAGCAAGGAGTTAAAATTGTTCTCCATCCATTGCGTTCAGAATCTACTCCATAATCAATAAGCCTGTTCATCTTTCTCAACAATGTTCATGTGGTTGCTTTGCAAAGATTGTGGATTTGCTTATCCATATTCTGGGTCATAAGTAATGTGAATTTACTCTAAATTCCTCCATAAGGAAAACTTTCGAAATATTTACCCAGAGGTCATTTTTATTTATTTATTTTTATTTTATTTTATTTTATTTTTTGTCAGGGGAAAGCGCGAACGCAGTCCCCCACTACCACAAATTATGCAGTCGAGTTTCCCACATCTGGGGAAATCGCAGGGGTCAGCACATCCAGAGTGCAATGGATAAGCCTCGCCCTGGGAAAACCACCTTCGCGACCATGGTATCTCCCCTGCCAGGTAAGTATCATAGGTCATTTTTAATATAAAAAGTGAAGTATGGCAGAGTACATTATAATGGTCTAGAAAAATAGAAGGCTTTTAGGAGAACATACCCAATTTTGCATTCCAGCTTGGCTATACTATTTCTATAACACTAGACAACATATTGAACTAGGAACCAGTTTATTCAGTATGGAAAAGTCTTAGGGAAAATTAAATGCAATAATGTAACATCATCAGGATTAGGGATATTTATTTACTTTCATCAATTTCATTTTTCTCTTTTGTTTTTTCCCCCACACAATTTTTGCTTTTAATTTTTTCTTTCTGTCTTATATCTTCCATTCACATTTTAATTTTACTTCTTATTTTTGATTTGTTATGGGAGGAGGTAGTAAAGGTGGTCTCTGAATTATCTAGAAGTCATTCTGTTTTGCTACTATTCACTTAGCGACTTAGGATGGTCTCATCACAAAACCATTCTTAAGATGTTCATCACCACAATTTTTGAAGATAATAGATATATGAACAGTAGCCACTAAGTCTGTTAAAAATGGATCCTGCTTTTCAGGGTAAATCTTGAGTTTTGTTGCTTACTTTGTCATTTTTTCCAATAAAATTGCTTGATTGTAATTTTCACTTCATATGTGACTTTTATAGAATGATCCTTAATAGAAAAATGAGGATTAATTTTGCTAAAATCTTCTATGTCTTCAATAATTTTCCCAAGGCATTCATTAATTTCTCGTTGTATATGTTGAATTCTTTTAAACTACCTAGATTGTGACTATCCTTTTTTATTTTCTCTTTCTCAGTTGATAACTGGTAAGGATAGATCCAAGTTTGTGAGAGCCTCTAAGAAAAATAATGTAATATTATGGAGAAAATGGTTAAAGAACAAATAGTTATTTAGAATGAGCAAAGGAAGCAAAATAAAGTATAAAAATCTGACAAATATCTCAATCATAAAATCCAGACAAATCACAAAATATTTGTGTGACTGCTTCTGCACATCCATGATAATTTTTACTACTTTGTTCCACAGCATATGCTTTGATTGTCTCTTTATTTAACAATGATTTTATATATATACTTTTTGTGAATACAGGTATAATTGAGATTTTACTCTAGCACAAATAATCAATTTTTTTTCTATTATTGATGGTTTAGAAGATTTTATTACAGCTCTACTAGATATTGCCAATGTCATGTACCTTTTAACACATGTGTCAAATTTTGGAAAAACCTCTAACATGAGGGTTTTTTTTAGAGGTCTAAAAACCTATAAATTTGACATGTATATATATATTTTGGAAAAACCTCTAACAAGCATATATATATATATATATATATATGTATGTATGTATATATATATGCAGTAAGTTTATATATATGCATTAAATTTACAAAGATATAGGAGATACATAGATAATAAGTTTGCATATATATGTATATATACATGTGCAGTAAGATTTGGAAGAATTTTTCACAAAATACTAGCTTCTGGCTCTAGCCAATTGTTTTGATTTGGGACTGTTTTCCCTGTGTTGGCAAATATTTTAAGAGAACCCTGAAATGCACATTTTATATGAATTATCTATATGATTTCTTTTCTGACTTTTAAATGTTGGTATTATTCAAGTTTTTAAGAAACTCTGTGAATAAACAAAATTTGTCTGTTGTTCTACATAAAGGTAAATTAAGACACTACATTTTTATTTTATATTCATTTTATTCTTACTGTTTAGGGTTTATATTAATGTCGTTTTCTCATACGTTGATATTGACCATTTTTTATAAATGATACTGCTTTGAACCAATCTACAGTTTGCAATGCTCGTATCATCATTTTATACATTTATAGTGTTCATTTTTCGATGCCAAAATACAAAAAGAGTGGGGATATAAAGAGATAAAATATGAAGTTGGAATATTGCCAACGCATTCACCCACAGAATAGAGAACAACTATAGAAGGCCAGAGTAAGCCCTGAAAGCTTGGGCCTGAACTCGAGTCCTGTTTGCCTGTGTCAAAGAACAATGCTTGAATTTTATTTAGGAAAAAAAATTTCCTAGCAAAGAAAAAATAAAATGAATTTCCTTAATGTGATAAAGAGTATCTAACAAAAACAACACCAAATGTCATACTGAAAAATTACTGAAAGCCTCTCCCTTAGATGAGGAAGCAAGTAAGTCTATTTTTTGTCACCTTTTCTAATCAACATTATCTAATGGAATTTCAAGTGGGAGGCCCAATCAGTCCTCTTTTCCTCATTCTTGTCCAGTTTCTCTTCTGTTTTATTCTTATTCTGAGGCTCCTAAAAAGATGCATAGGCTAACTCTATAGCTCAGGATCCCATAAAAGTGTTCATAAAAAAAAAGCCTTCGCCAACCCAAAACACAAAAATCAAAACATAAAAATTCTTAAAATGAGTGCTCTGATTGCCCTTATTATAATACATGCCTTTTCCTTTGGGACTAATTTCAACAGTGGACTTAGGTCTGTTTTTCTAAGTCTTCTCCTCTTTTTCCACATTCTTCTTAAATTTTAGTACTTAAATGCTCCACTAAGATTCCAAATAATCCTGTAAGCAAACAAAACTCAAAATCTATTTTTTTGTATTTTTAAACTACCTTTAAAATAATAATGTGTACTTTCTTATCTTGTAGTTTACTGAAGTTTCCATCTATTTTGCTGGGGGGTTAATAAACAATGGAGAATATATAAATGATAAATGACTTAATTCCCTGCAGTACTTGTTATCTACTGCTGCATAATGAATAATCAAAAACGAGGTGTCTAAAAACAACAAACAGTTATTAGCTCATAGTTTCTATGGGTCAGGAATTCAGAAGCAGCTTAGTTGGATGACACTTGTGAGTTGGAGTCAGGATGTTGTCCTGAGCTGCAGTCCTTTAGAACTTGTGTCCACCCTCACTCATGTGGATGTTGGCAAGAGGTCTCAGTTCCTCATAGTTGTCAGTTGGAGGCCTTTCTTCAAGACATGGCAGCTGACAGTCCCTAAAGCAAGTGATGAAAGAAAGAGAGCAAAAGAGAAAGCAAGCAGGAAGCTTTAGTCCCTTTTATGACCTAGTCTTAGAAGGGACATGCCATCATTGTTGCTGTCTTTATGTATGTATGTATGATGTATGTATGTATTTGAGACAGAGTTTTGCTCTTGTTGCTCAGGCTGGAGTGCAATGGCACAATCTTGGCTCAATGCAACCTCTGCTTTCTGGGTTCAAGCAATTCTCTTTCCTCAGCCTCCTGAATAGCTGGGATTACAGGCACCCACCACCAGCCCTGGCTAATTTTTTTGTATTTTTAGTAGAGACGGGGTTTCACCTTGTTGGTCAGGCTTGTCTCGAGCTCCTGACCTCAGGTGATCCACCTGTCTCAGCCTCCCAAAGTGCTGGGGTTACAGGTATGAGCCACCAGGCCCAGTGGATGCTAGTGGATGCTATCTTCTATCAGTCACATAGGCCAACACTGGAAGGATGTGGAAGAGGAATACACAATAAGATGCATGCCCCAGGGACCATCCCAAAGACTGGCCACTGCCTATGACGAAGGGAATTTCTTTCATATTTCATCTTCAGTGCTCATTTCATCTTGGAAATAGCTGGAGAAATCAGCTAAAATAGTTGAACCCAAAAAATCTGTTACAATTTATGTCATAGTTAGCTAGCCATTTTCATAAATTTTTAACAGTGATTTTCCAATTGGCAAAATAGGACAATGCTTTAATTTAATTTAAATATATGTCTCAGTGTATCTAGCCAAATTTTTGAAGTCATTTTTTTCTTTTTAACATGGAGGGATTGGATATTAGATTCCAAGTAAATATTTTACACTGATGTTGGAAAAGAAATGGTTGAAAGTTTTATATTCTTTCAAAATAAGTGAAATACATAGTGGATGCCGTGTAAAATTTTGTCTCTTTGCAATTAAAATGAAACAAATGAAACCCAGACTTACTTTGAGTGAATTAACTCAATCTGAGCCTATGGCCCAGCTACTGACTTGGCCATAATTAAGTGCTAATCGCATGGGTGTGCTGTTTTGTGAGGCAGTAAACCAGTTTCCTGAGTGTATAAACAAGGAGGTTGAAAGCTGAGGATCTTAAGCTATCAAGAAACTGCAATTTTATTGTGGAAAAAAAAGCAGGCCTACCTGTTTTTGCTGTTAGAATAAGAGTGAAAATTCCAAAAAAGTGAAAGAAAGGGTCATTTTAAAAATTGGCTAAGGGCAGAACTCAGGTAGAAAAGTGTTTCATATGCTCACAGTCTCTACATTGAGTATCTCCTGTAAAATTCAACAATCAATATGATTGTCACTTTCTATCTGTAAAACATCATCCTGTAGGGTGTTTAAACCCAGGAAGGTTAGAGCAGAAATGAGCTACAGATTTCATCTCATCTATCACCAGTTTTCCATCCCACTCACATTAAACATTTCATAGATTAGCAAAAGGGTATTCTAAATGATTAGGTAATTTGTCCAAAGCCACGTGTCTAATATAGAAATGTTGTTAAAATACAGATTCATAATGCCAACTGGCTTACAATTAAACCCCAGTTGTACACACACCATTTGACACTGGGAGGCCGAAGCTTTGCATGGTTCAATTTGTTTATCAGTAAACCGAGGAACCAATCCTTACCACATTCATAAATTCTACAGATATGAGGCAGGCAATAGGGCTATACTGCCCTCAAAAAGCTCCTAGTCTATGAAGGAGATAAAGGTAAGCAAAATGTGCTTTGACAACGTGGATATTGCTATGGTCTGAAAGTTCATATCCCTTTGAAATTCATATTTTGACATCCTAAACTCAAGGCGATGATATTTCAGATGGGGCCTTTTGAGGAGAATGATTAGGTTATGGGGACAGAGCCATCATGAATGGAATTAGTGTTCTTACAAAGGGGTCCGAAGGGAGCTTGTTTGTCCCTTTCTATCACCTGAGGACACAGCAAGATGCTATCTGTGAGAAATGAACTCTCACCAGACACCAAATCAACCAGTGCTTCCACATTGGACTTTCAGCCTCCAGAACTGTGAGAAATAAATTTCTGTTGTTTATAAGCTACCCAGTCTCAGGTATGTTTGTTATAGTAGCCCAGAGGGACTAAGGTAGACTCCAAATCCAGTTTCTCATAGGTGGTCACATATAAGCTTTGCATAGCAATGGGAGGGCAAAGAGGGAGACAGTGATCTGGGGGAGAACACAGCATGTGCACAGGCCCGGAGACCATAGCTGGCATGGCATTGCAAGGAAGGCCACACTGAGGGTGGCTGGATAAAGATGGCGAGCTAGGGTGTTGAAAGGACTCAATGAGGACATGAATGAAAAGAGGTTAGCACAGTTCCCAGCTCATGGTACACATTTGGTAAATGATCGTTGCTGTAGTTAATTTTGTTAATGCTATTATTAAGCATTAAATCTTCAATTGGGAATCTAAATTCCTATTTGAACTTATTTCTGATTTCCAGTGTCTTTTTTTTTTTTATCTTTAATGTAGCAGGGTGATGTACCATAAAAGCTTTGCAGTGACAAATATTTATTGCTTGGTTGCTCATTTCCAAGCACTGCTCTATTTCAGACATAGGGAATTCAGCAAAAACAGAAAAAATAAATAAATAAAAAAGAAAGAAAGAAAGAAAGAAGAAAGAAAGAAAGAAAGAAAGAAAAAGAAGAAAGAAGAAGGAAAGAAATCAGACAAGGACCTGTTCTTTCCAGGAGAAATGGATTTTTTAAAAAAACTGGGAAACAAATACATAAATAAAAGACTTTCAGTGGGAAAGTGCTGTGAAGAGAATAAGACTAAAGGAAATGAGAGTGGAACATAACAAAGTGCTGGAGGAATGCGGGGAGACAATCGTTGTTTCTCCAGCTCAGAGTAGTCAGGGAGATCTTCCTGAGCCCGTGGCCATGGAGGAGAAACCGGAGGGATGTGATGCAGCCAGCCAGGCAAACATCTAGAAGAGCACTCCAGGCAGAGGGCCTGGTGAAGATTCAGACAGACTTGAGGAAAGACCTTTTTGCTTAAAGTGAGGGAGGAGACTGCAGGGAGTTCAGAGTCAGGGAGACCGAGAGGGAAAGAGAGTGAATTTAGAGGACAGGAAGGGGTCACAGACGGTAGAGTGATTGGCTTTTATTTTACATGTATTAGAGAGATTCAACCCGAGGCATGATGTGGCATGATGTGGCATGATGTATACTTTCAGACTCTTGCTCAAGGGTGGCACTCTTCATAGGTGGGGTGAAGTATCTTTTTGTTATGGGGGCTGTCACATGGCAGTGTAGGATGTTTTACGGCATCCCTGGCTTCTCCCCACTTGATGCTGGTAGCAGCCTCCTAGTTATGACAATCCACAGTATCTCCAGACATTGTCAAGTATTGCAAGACAGAGGACAAAATCTCTTCCAGTTGAGAACCACTGCTGCAAAAGTATATTTTTGGTTGCTATATAGAAAATTGGCTGGAGGGTTTGGGAAGTGGGGAGGGCCAGGGTGGAAGCTAAGAGGCTTCTGTGAGGCTATTGCAGCAATCCAGGGGGAAAAGTAACTTGATGGTGGAACAGCACACACTGTCGAAAGAGTTGGGAGGCAGCGTACTTTTGGATATATTTTGAACAGGTAGAAAGTGTTTTGGAAGTTAAAATGACACAACTTAAGTGACCTGTCAACCATGTATGTCCGTTTATTTGAGAAACACCTAGTTTGCTCCTGTTTTCACAGTACAATTATTTAGAGTGCCCCTTGGAATTTCAAAGGATTCCTCTTTGGACAATAAATTACAAAATTACATGCTTGCACTAGGGATAGTTGAGTGACAGGGCCAAGATATCCAGTTTATTTTCCATATTACCTTTCTCATTGAAGGGCCTCTCATTTTCAGTCTTCTTCACCTGATGAAATAAAGAGAACGCAAATAGATATTTACATAGAGTAAGAACTAGAGTAATTCAGAGGGGGATAGAAGCGAAATATTATCTACACTAGTCTACTCATTTGTAGTGTGTTAAATATAGCTGTATAGTTTAAATTACCATTTATTTCTGGGCTTTCTATAGATGGCATCTGGGTGAAAGCATGGTACATATAATAGCGATGTACATATGTGTTCATTCCATTTAGCATATCTGAAAAGGATATTCTTTTCTTGGTTCCACAGGTTATATAAATTACACATATAGTTAGACATTTTAATAAAATGTAAATTTGCAAACATTTTTAAACAAACTGTCAATTAAAATTGTGTAATTTTCATATTTTTTTCTGTACATGACTGATTAGTTGTTGGAGACCACCCTTTTAGTACGGTTGAGGAGGGGTTAGTCCCCATGTGGACTGGGAAGGACACTTTGCCAACAGTATTTTTTAAAATAATGTATTCTTTTTTTCACCAAAAAAAAAAGAGAGAAGAGAAAGGAAGGTGAGGAGAAAGAAAATTAATATCTCAGCACAAATCCATCTCTATTGCTAGAGATAAATGAACAAATATACAAGAAAACACACATGGGGATATGTTATATTTAAAACAGAATGGAACACCAATGTTCAGAGTCCCCTCAAGTTATTTGCTTTCTATTATTGTGGGATAAACTACTATATTTGAGAAAAGTCATCTAATTTAACCTACACTTTAGCCCTGTGAAGTTGTTACTATTGAAACGGGCGAGGGCCCTGACCCCCTCTCGGGATAGGGGTGTGGCTCGTTTATTTGGCTGCTGCATGTTCAAATCTTTTACAAGAGGGGAAGCACACAGATGGACAGGTGAAGGAGCCATGGCAAGTGCTTTTGGGCTCCAGCCCATGGAAGCATCTAGGGGTGTATTACAATTAATGCTCTTTTAGCAGTTGCTGTCTCTGGGTGGCTAAGTGTTCAACAAGCTCGGTAGAGAGTCAGGGTGACAGCCTTTAACACCCTGCCTTCTTGGTACCTGGTTCCTTGTTCAGTACCCAGGAAGAATCAGGTCACTCAGAATTAAAGGATGGTGAGGGTAGGGATTGTATTGAGTGATGGAGGTAGCTCTCAGTGGGATGGATGGGGAACTGAAAAGAGGATAGAGTGGGAAGATGATCTTCCCCTGGAGTTCAGCTACCCTGTGGCCAGTCTCCTCTCTTACCATCTCCAGATGAGCTCTTAACATTCAGGTACTCCTTTTCTCTCCTTCTGTGCCTCACCGCTGTGGTGTTCTGCTGCTCTGTCCCTCTGCTGTTCCTCTGCTCGTGTAGCCTGAAGTTTGGGGTTTGTATAGGTAGAAGATAGAGCTGCATGATGGGCTAAAAGGCAACATTTGGGCATAAAATCAAGAATGCCTGTTCCCATTTAGGGCTGTGGGTTTCCAGGCTTGAGGGTGGGGCCTTTGCTAGGACACCACGCTCTTCTGCCCAGTATTTTCCTACTGACTGTCCGTGTCACTATTATCATCACCATTACTCAGACAAAGATCGTGAGATTCAGAAACGTTTGAGTAACTTGTACAAGGTCACATGACTCCTCACAAAATTCCCATCTAGGCTCCTCTAGATCCAAAGTCCTTCTTTTTTTCTCTATTTTGCCTCTTTAACATTGTAACATTAGTGAGAAAAGTTCTGTTTTGTAGTTGGGAAACTGATGTTTAGCATAATGAGAAATTTGCTTGAGGTCCAGCTCACAATTTGTAAAGAAAGGCCTTGAGTAGAAGTCCTCTAATTCTTAGTCCAGTAGATAGCATATATTTGAATGGTTGGAGTGTTCAAATCCAATGAGTTACTCTAGCATTTTCACCAGATTCATTTTCTCAAATAGTCTTAGGAAATTAAAAAAAAAAAAAGTATTTTCACATAGACCAAAGGAAGAAGAATAATATAAATAAGTCCATCAAAGAGACATGGAGTTTTAAATGTGACAGTGTATATTCTGTGGCTTGAAGCACAAATTGAAGATGTCTTTACTATCTCATCTACAAATGGTGATCTAGAAGGGTATTTATAATTACATTTATAATTCATGGAGTTTGAACAGTCTGAGACTAAATCCTAGTTTGCCTCTTAGAATTTTCTAAGTCTATAATGGTATCTCAGTTGGCTTATGTATAAAATGTGTATAAAACAGCATCTATCTGAAAGGATTGTATTGGACTAAATAAGATGTTCTACAAACTTTTTTCAAATAGTGAATGCTGACTAGATACTAGTAAATATTATTTACAGATGTTCCTACAAAAATTTGACTATTTGTCCTTTGTGTGGCTTTTAATAATAAAGTTTTTTCTGAAGTTATCTTGACAATTTTTAGCTGGATCTTCCCTTTTATGTATATATGAAACAATTACTTTGGATTCTTTTCCAATAATCAATGCACATACCTGTCCTCCTTCCTTTAGATTCATAGATATTTTTGAATCACAGAGATACTTAGGAATAATCTGTTATCCTCTTATTTCCTGACATGTAGCCTATAGATTTCAAAGTCTATGGACTAACCAGAAGTCACACAGCTACGAGAGCAGAGCTATGACAGGAATCTGGTTCTTAGCTCTTTGTTCTTCATTCTCTTGCCACAATACCATTTTATCTCTACATAATGTGTCCAGCTTATTTATTTCTCCAATCTATTTTTTTGTGTGTCAACAAAATGCAATAGAGCAGTAACAGCTCTTTTTATTGCTATAGTAGATGGAGTTCAAAGGGAAGTCAAATTTTAGAATTATTTTCTTTTTGGCTAGCCAGCCTTTCCCAGGATAACTTTAAAGGTGTCTGGAAGCTAAATATGTATCAATAGTAGGTTTGCCTGGGGGAGATCTAGTTCAGTCTAATTGACCAAACACTTTCAATTCATTTCTACTGAACAGGCCTTTGATATGAAGAGATTTATTGCTCCTCTTTTTTTTTTTTCCATCTAGAAGATAAATACAGCCTAAGATCAGAAGAAACTTCTTGTAAACCCAAGAAGGTTTTCAGATTGATGGGTTTTTATTTGTTCTAACTTGTACTGGGCTTTAGCTCTGACTCATTTGGTGTTTTCAAATAAATTTTATTTTACTTTACTTTCACATCTTTCTTCGATCAGCTGGCCTATGTCTCTGCCTATTCACTAATTTGGGTTAATTGCATATTGTTTAAAGCAATGGATTAAAAAGGGAGTCTCTATTGCTTAATAAATTTGCCAGAAACTGGGTAAGTCACTTTGCCATAGTTCAGGGAAAACATGAGTGTTTTACAGTTCATTCTGGGAAAACTTATGAACCCATATAAAAGAACAACTTGCTGTCTTGGACTTTGAACACCACAAAGAACTATTCAATTAGAGCTTCCATTCAATCATAACTGAAAACAGTGTTGGGTGAGAATATGTTCACTTGCAAATGAGTAGTTGAGTAATTGTCTCTTGATAATCCCTTCTTGATCAGTTTTGTATGTGCCCCATATTTTAATTTCTTTCTTTAGTATTTCATCTTATTCACAATGTCTAATTATAATTTAGTCCCAGACTAACAGAGATCTTTTGAAGACTCTTTTCTCCCCAAGGGTCTTGACTAACTGGCCTTCCATTGTCTTCCACACCCATTTCATATCCAGTATTGCATCTCCACAGCTGTTTCTTCCTATTATGATATGTCCGTTAAAATGATATGTCCCAGAAAGGACCCCAGATAAGAAATGTTATTAAAGTTTCCAGACCCCAAATATAATGAATGTGAATTAATATGAAATAACTTATGTGAATTAATGTGAAGATAAACACAACCACCTACGCCCATCTCCACACCTCCACATCTACCCAGTATATATCAGGATATTCTCTAACTGAGCCCAAGAAAGTCTCGATAAAGATGTTATTATCTATTTTAAAAACCAACCATTTGCATTGTACATAGCACCCTGGATGCAAAAATTAACAAAATGTGATCCACCTACTGAAGGAGACATGTAGCTTGCTAAGGATAGAGGTAGAGCTAGAGGAATCTGGAAGAACCACAGATAAACCTGAAATATAAAGTTGACTTGCACGTATCATGTACTCCTGTGCTAAATGTCATCTGTAGTCCGTTTTGAGTCTCTTCTGAGTGAAATGTAGAACGTTATTCTTGTTGTGGGGTGCTCTTTTGTGATGTGACCAAAATTCTAACACATACCAGTTTGCTAAAGATTTCTACACTTGCCCTGGGCAAATCATATCATTAGAAATGTTTCTAAATTTGCCAACCATTTTGTAAATGACCTTCTCTTTCTTTGTATGACATAGGTTCTGATCAATATAAAAACAGAGGCATACATAAAGAACTATTAAAACATTAATGTGTAATCCCAGAACTTTAGGGGGCCAAGGCAAGTATTTTGCTTGAGCCCAGGAGTTCAAGACCAGCCTGGGCAATATACTGAGATTTCATTTCTACCAAAAATAGAAAAATTAGCTAGGTGTGGTGGTGTGTGCCTGTAGTCTCAGCTACTTGGGAGGCTGAGATGAGAGGATTGCTGGAGCATGGGAGGTGAAGGCTGCAGTGAGTGCAACTCTGCACTCCAGCCTGGGTGACAAACAAACAAACAAACTAAGGGATGGGCACTGAGCCTTCCATTTGGTGAGAACTATGAAATTGTGATCATGAGAAATGTAATGTATTGTCTTCCTCTTCTATTTATTTTTTGCTTAATTCCTTAACTAATATCAGTTTGCATATACCAGGTAGGGCTGGAGAATCTAAGGTAGGGCTTTTTCAGCTGTTCCTGGAGGCCAAATAGGGCTTAATGGTTGACTAACAAATGAGCAAAGTTAACAGAATTTGTCTAGTTATTTTTTTCACATTTTAAGTTTTACATAAGAATATGAATTATTATTTCCAAATTCAATTACTTACTCTATTTATAGGTTATATTATTACTTCAACAAGTAAGAATGTACTTTTGCAAGTGAAATCTACAATCATGCTAGAAAATGAAGGGTACAAATGCTGTTAATTTTAGACATAAATTGAATTAAATCTAAATAGCTAAGGTGACTTTTAAAGAGTGAACAATGTAGCTGTCAACTTTCAATTTTTCATCCCTGCTCTGTTTTTTCCTAGTATTTACTATTTAAAAATTTTTAATTTACCATAAATTTTAGATCCCAATTTGAGTATTTTAGCAAATTTAGACTTGTTAAAGATTAGGTTGAGATAGAGACATATTTTTTTTTAACAGACTCTTTCTGACAAAGTTTTTCTCTCATTTTATTTCCTCTAAATTGGTTCTCACCCAAAGAAAGATGACCATCTTTTTAAAATATGGTGTTTGGTTGATGAAGCAATTGGCTCTCTTTAGCTTTCTATAGCCCTTCTTTGTACAAGTGGTCTAGTCCGATGCTTCAACTTGTCAGAGGTCCAATGACCACCAAAAGATTTGTCATATTGCATCTTATAGCAGTAATATTTATTTAGACGATGTGTATCCTCACTGTCTTTCAGCATAGTAGTTTCTTAAAAGATGGTATTGCTGGACATGGTGTCTCCTGTCTGGAATCCCAACACTTTGGGAGGCCAAGTTGGGAGCATTGCTTGATCCCAGGAGTTCAAGACCAACCTTGATGACACAGGGAGATCTTATCTCTACAAAAAATTGTAAAAAAAAATTAGCTGGGTATGGTGGTGTGCACCTGTAGCCCCAGCTACTCAGGAGGCTGAGTTGGGAGGATCACTTGAGCCCGATTCGCTGAGGCTGCAGTGAGTCATGACAGCACTACTGCACTCCAGCCTGGGTGACACAGCTGAACCCTGTCTCAAAAAATTAAAAAGATGGCATAGCTTACCAGGGCTTATAAGACAGAGAAAAATGAAACATGAATTAAATCTTTTAAGTTACCTTCTGGGTTTCTTTTTAATATGAAAAGGAAAATAGCAAATGACTTCTAAACTTATTTGAATGCCTCAAACATTGATGAGCAGTTTGAATTAATTTTGTTGCACATTTTACCAAGCATGAATAAAAGTTTGAAAATTAATTTTAGTTTTGCTAATAAAATGACTGCAAAAATGCTTCCTCAATGTGCTAGTAATTAGAACATTTATTCATGACTCTCATTAGCAAATGCTGGTAACCCAACTTGAACTACCTTAGGCATATAAACTTATTGGCTCATCTGATCAAAAGATAAGTAGGGTCTATATTGGTGTTAGGGACAACTGGGTGCATGAGCAAAAATTGTCTCCAATTTTAGACTATTTCTTTCAAAAAGCAGGGCAGAAAATATTTAGCTTCCTCGTAGCAGTGATGACTTTCCAGATGAATAGATATGTCAGAACAAATTATACACTTGAAATCTGTGCAATTATACTTCAATATATAGTTTTGAAAAGAAAAAAAAAAGGAAGAAAAAGGAAGGAAAGGAAAAGAGAGGAGAGGAGAGGAAAGGAAGGGAAAGGAAAGGAAAGAAAAAAGGAAAAGGGAAAGGGAAAGAGAAGGGAAGAAGAAAGGGAAAGTAGAGAAGGAAAGAAAGAGAGATGGAAGAAAAGAAAGGAAAGAAGAAAAGAGAGGCAGGGAAAGAGAGAAATGGGGAACTTTCCAACTTATGTTTCCCAAGTTTGGCTTAAAGGGACTGAGTCCTGCATGCTTTTGCCAGAATCCCAAGAGCTCTAACTGCTCTGGCTCTGGTCAAGAGCCATTCTTGGGTCATCGCTATGGCTAGGGAGGTGGAGTCTCTGAGAAGATGGCCATTCCTATCCTATCCACATGGTTAGAAAAACATTTCTCATGCTGACACACAAGAAAGGAAGGTGTTGTTATGATCAGATAAAAGAATATATGTGCCCTATGGTTGGCTCTCTGAGATTCATGGGCAAAATATGCAAGTGAATCTTCAGTTAATAGCATTAAAGAAAAGTAGTGGTTAAAGAAAGACTAGTAAAAGTTAATTCAATCGTGTGTGTGTGTGTGTGTGTGTGTGTGTGTGTGTGTGTGTGTGTTTAATATATACGGACTACAAACCCGTGGTTGGAATTTTTAAATATTAGGGAAGTTTCTTGATGAAAAATTGCCATCTATTTTCCCAGGGCAAAGCACCTTGTGAAGAGGAGTTGATTGGAAAGAAAGGGAAGGCTGACATTAATTATGCAATTATATTCTTTTTTTTTTATAAAAAGAATGAAAGAGAGAAAGAAAGAGGAAGAGATTTTAGAAAAAGAGAGAAAAGGAGAAAGAAAGAAACAGCAAAAGAAAGAAAAAAATGAAAGAGAAAGAAAGAGGAAGAGATTTTAGAAAAAGAGAGAAAAGGAGAAA
>CAUYQU010100492.1:0-23273 GCA_963574635.1 Cheracebus regulus
GAATGCTTGTGATTTCTGCACATTGATTTTGTATCCTGAGACTTTGCTGAATTTGCTTATCAGTTTCAGGAGATTTTGGGCTGAGATGATGGGGTCTTCTAAATATATAATCATGTAATCTGCATATAGAGACAATTTGGCTTCCTATTCCTAATTGAATACACTTTATCTCTTTTTCTTGCCTGATTGCTCAGGCTAGAACTTCCGATACTATTTTGAATAGGAGTGATGAGAGAAGGCATCATTGTCTTGTGTCAGATTTCAATAGGGAATGCTTCCAGTTTTTGCCCATTCAGTGTGATATTGCTGTGGGTTTGTTGTAAAGAGTTTTTATTATTTTGTGATACATTACATCAATACTTAGTTTATTGAGAGTTTTTAGCAAAAAGGGCTGTTGAATTTTGTCGAAGGCCTTCTCTGCATCCATTGAGATAATCATGTGGTTTTTGTCTTTGGTTCTGTTTATGTGATGGATTACATTTATTGACTCGCGTGTGTTTAACCAGCCTTGCATCCCTGGGATGAAGCCTACTTGATCATGATGCATAAGCTTTTTGATTTGCTATTACATTCTGTTTGCCAGTATTTTATTGAAGATTTTTGCATTGATGTTCATCATGGATATTGGCCTGAAGTTTTCTTTTTTAGTTGTGTCTCTGCCCAGTTTTGATATTAGGATGATGTTGGCACTACTTTTGAGGGAATGTGTTCTCTTCCTAGGTCCACAAGAGGGTGTAGTAGTAGTATCCTACAGATAAACAAGCAGTCCCTAGCATAGACCCTAGCTGGGATCTGGATTCAGAAGAGGGAGACTGGAGCCGCAGGCATTTCCTGACCTGCATGCTTGAGGGATTAAGGTGATCTAGGAAGAAGCCCATGAACTATGCAATTTTATCCACCATAACTCAGGAAAGGGAAGAAAACCCAACAGCTTCCCTTCAGTGATTGCAGGAGGCTTTAAGAAAGTATTCTCCCCTGTCACCAGATTCCACTGAGGGTCGGCTAAAACTAAGGGACAAGTTTATTACTCAGTGAGCAGCAGATATCAGGAGGAAGCTCCAAAAGCTAGCCTTGGTGTCAGAACAGAGTCTCGAATCATTACTGAACTAGGTAGCCTCCATGTTTTATAATAGAGACCAGGAAGAGCAGACTGAAAGGAACAGGAGAGATCAGAGAAAAGCTACTACCTTAGTCATGGCTCTCAAGCAAGCTTACCCTAGGAGCTCAAACGAGGTAAAGGCTTGGGTTAGCCACCAGTCTGGCAGAGCTTCCTACCAGTGCAGTCTGAAGGAACATTTTATAAGAAATTGTCTCCAGAGGAATGGACCACCATCTCGTCCATACCCACTGTGCCAAGGGAATCACTGAAAAGCACACTGCCCCAGGGAACAAAGGTTCCAGAGCCTAAGGTGTCTAACCAGATGACCCAATGGCAGGACTGAGGGTGCCTGAAGCAAGTGCCAGCACAAGCTGTCACACTCACAGAGCCCCAGGTAAAGCTGACCATAAAGGTACAGGAAGTTGATCTCTTGGACACTGGCAAGGCCTTCTCAGTATTTCTCTCCTGCCCTGGAGACTTGGTCCTTGTTAAATCTCTTCCCTCAGACTCTCCCTCTCTATGCCCATCTTGGGAAGGACCATTTTTGGTTATTCTGCCTACCCCAACAGCAGTTAAGGTGGTGGGAATCGACTCATGGATTTATCACACTCAGCTGAAGCCTTGGACATCTCCTGAAGAAAGTCATAGACCCTCCACTCCACAGCTTGAAGTTCCAGGAGACAACCCTTCATATACCTGCGACCCTTTAGAGGATCTGTCTTTGCTCTTCCAACAAGATCTCCAGGGAAGTAACCGCACATGAGTCTAACATATATCCCCACGTTAACAGGACTATAACTCTCAACTCTATCATCTCTCAAATTCCACTTATTCCTTTCATGGGGTGCGGGTGTCAAATAACAGGAAAACTTGGTTCCGGTATTAGGAAAATTACTACCTCTATTCAGTTACTACAAACTATCTCAGGAGTTAATTAATAATATAAAAATGTTGCTGATTCACTCTATGGGAGCAGCTCACTCTGCAAAACAGCTTAACTCTTTAGCTGCCATAGCTCTTCAAAGTAAAAGAGCCCTAAACACTAAAAACAGAGAGGAAAGGAACCTGTTTCTTTCTAGGAAGAAATGCTACTTTGTAAAACCGTTAAGTGTTGTTTTAAACAAAGTTAAAGAACTCAGGAATCAATCAAACACAAGGCTAAAAACCTTCAAGAAACAGCACTGTGAAGCTTGTTTAACAACTGACCATTCTGGCTATATCCTCTCCTAGGCCTGTTTACAACCATTCTATATTTGTAGGTCTCTGGACTTTTTATCTTTAACCTCCTTGTCATACTCATTTATTCTGGAAGCACAGGGTCACACATAATCCTGCCACTGGAACCCTGAACGTCCTTGGTTCATGAGCTCTATCGTGGACCTCAGGATCAACCTGCACCCCTGAAAGACTCCTGTCTGGAAGAAACCTCAACTGCAAGGCCCCTTCTATGCCAATCTCAGCAGGAAGTAGTTAAAGAGAGATCGACACCCGTGTTCCAACAGAAGTTGGACTTTCCTGTTCAGAGGGATGACTGAGGGAATGCGTTCTCTTCCCGGGTCCACAAGGGGGCATAGTTTCAAGGGCAAGAACTTCCGAGCACCATGCCTTCTTCCTCCCCTCTCTCCATCAGGGGATAGAGTTCTTTGTTTAACTTTGTCTCTCAAGGGAAAAGGATCAAAGATCAATCACTCCAGCAGAAGCTTAAAGGTACTCTTTTCATTGGCCAGGGGGCTTAGAGAAGGTGGGAATTCCTCCCAGGTTAAAAGACCCCTTCTTCCTCATCTCCCTAAATTCCATATTTGGGACCCCTTCCACAATCTTCGTGGAAGCTTACTCGCTCTCATGTTTTTCTCTCTCCAGGATTTCCCCATCAGGGGTCCCCTTCTGCTCACTGTGGAAGCTGCTTTCTCTCTCCTGGATTTCATCTTTATTAATTCTCTCGCTCAGTGTGAGAGGATGCTTCCTTCCTTGATTTCCCCCTTTGGGAACCCTTCTCACTCAGTGTGAGAGCGGCTTTTCTTTCTTCTCAGTGTGAGAGCTAGCTGTTTCTCTCTCTCCCCCCTTCTCCTTTTTTCTCTCTCTTTCTCTTTGCCTAAATAAATCACTTTCTGCAAAAACTTTGTGGGTCTAGTATTTACTTGGGAGCATACTGTGCCTGGCGTGGTCCCCTGTCCCATTCTTGAGTGAGTGAGGGACCAAAAGCCTGGAAGAACTGCCCACGGGGAGCCAGCTGAGAGCTCCCCTGCACCCCAAAAACTGGAAACACTTTCACTGCAACTCATACTTTTTGATATACAGTGTTTTCACTTGTCTTAAGACATGTTCTAATTACCTTTATGATTTATTCTTTGATTGATTACATGTTTAAGTGTCAGCTGTTTAATTTCTCATATTTTAAAATTTTTTAGTTTTCTTCTGTTGTGGATTTTTAGTTTCATTCCTTTGTCATAAGAATACCAGTGTCAATTATACTGTCAATCTGATACTCATTCTTCAGTCTCTCTCTCTCTCCTCTCTTTCTGGAATTTTAATTTTTTTTATTTTTATAGGCATTTAGAAATTTGTTTGAAGCTGTTTTATTTTTGCATTTTAATTTTTTCTTCTTTATTTCTTTCAGGACTATCCTCTATATTATTTTCTTCCATCCTCTCATTTTATTCTTTTTTTTGAACTAATAGTACATAAATTCTGAATATTGTAGTTATATATTTATTGGTTTTCTTCAAATGCACTGTAGTTCTTAGTCTTCTATTATTTTATGTATGTGAATTAGGGCTTTTTGATAGTAGTCTAATAATTTAAGATATCAGCATTTTATTTTTCTGGAGGAGAAGGGCTGTTACTTGAAGTTCAATCTACCAACACAGGAGTAGACATTCAAGTAATTTATTGAGGAAAATACTTGTGAAGGATACTGGGGAAGGAATTAGAGAAAGTGGGGTAAGTCTGAAAAATGCAAAGCAGGTCTGACAATAATAGAGGAGAGAGATGGAAGGCAAATGTAAGAGACAGGTGGATCGCAGATTGCAGCGCAGTTCTAAGAAAGATTTAACAAGGTTGATGGAAGGTCCTTAAGATGTATCATCTCATGGAGGAGTCCTGCTCTAGGCAATAATGGGCCTAATACCCCTGCTATGCTCAAACATGAGCTGAAAGCACTTGCAGAAAATATGACCTCAGCCCAGACACATTTGTGAACCCAAGAGGACAACAGCAGAGCTGTCAGTCAATGTTTCTTGCAGCAGTACATATGAGCAGCATATTTCTCCATTTCTCATACCTGGGATAATACACAAACTTACCTAACTATAGAGAGACTCTTCTTTCTTTCAAAGAACTTTCAGCTTTAGGTTCATGACCAATTCAGCAGCCATTTACCTCATCATAGGCTTAGAATTGTAGATATTCCTATTTCTCTTTATATATTGATCTTTTAGTTACTTCTTATAATTTCTTGTCAATTAATGCCTACATTCTTTTTTGCATGCATTTATAAATGTTTTCATTTATATTTGTAGGAAAAGTATTTTTTTTCTTTCACGGGATTGTATGTGGATATACTAGTATGCTTATATCAATACTGTGAGCCTATATTTTGAGCCAATACTACATAACAAGTGTCTATGTAACTAACTATAGATACTTTCTTTTACATAATAAGGAATATCCATCCAAGCCAATGGGACATTTTTCAAAATACTCATGACTTAGATCCATTGTAGAGATGCTGGAAATCAGGGCTACTTACATAATTTGTGAGCACCAATACAAAATGCAAATGTTAATCTCCTTTTTAGGATAAAAATATTTAGAATTATAACCCAGCAACCACAGTGTGGGAGTACTTTAAGCATGGGTAAGAATTAACATTTGTCCAAATGGAATGTGACCGTATCAACTACTCAAGGAATTCAGTAACCCAAAATGTTTAAAAGTACTTGCTATGTAAGAAATCAGCCAATGAAAAAAAAAAAGTACAGAAAACAGAAGTGCTAAACAAGAGAAGCAGATATCTGCAGGTTAGCCTACCCTTTCCAGTATTAACAAAAGTTACCGAGTCCATATTCTTAATCATATAAAATGAGAAAGCCATTCACTTCAAAGAAAAACAAAATAGGATAAATTCAGTATTTAAAAATGGTACATCAGGGAATTTTTTTTCTTTAACCAAAGATCAAGGTCTACGTAATTAAACTCCAAAAGCCCCAAAGTATGTGCAAATTTCATGCAATAAAACACATATGAAACCAATGGATTCTACGTTCCTGAAATTTAAATAAATAAATATTTTCATAGCCGCACTGCCAAAAAATCAAGGATTGAGTGTTTTGACAGATATAGTTATAAAATGAATTATATTTAATTATTTATAGTTTTGAAATAGGTTTTGGGCCACTTCCTTTAGAAAGGGTATTACAATTAAATGGCACAATCACAGCTCTATGGTTGAGGCTGTTTTTCCTCTATCTTTTTTCTGTTGTGATCAGTCATGTCTATTTTCATGCTCATCCAAGTCCTAATAATGAATACAATCATAGACCCAGATATATGACTGGAGTTTTTGTTAAATTATTTCTATTATAGTACTGACTTTTATTCCCCTGAAATCAATTGCTGGCAGGTTGGGCTTCCAAATACACCCTGGAATTGTTAGAAGTGTGGATTATGTATAGTATTACCTAAAGCCTATTTCCAAGCACAACGTTAAAACTATGGATATTGATGCAAATAAGAACCACCTCACCTTACAATTTGATATTTTATTCCAGTTGTATATCTCTGCTCTGAGTCTGATATACAAGCTGGTCAGTGGTTGAAGTTCCAAGGGCAAACTTAGTTTTATTATAAATTTCACTCTAGGCAACTATAACATTAAAATGTACTAAGAATGGGAATATTAAACTATAAAATTTTAAAGTATTAAGAAAGGTAATAAAACCGAATGTTCAGAAGCATAGTATCTCTCAATTTTTATGTATATGGTATCGAATAATAAATATAATACTATTACAAGAAGGCAGAGAACAAAAAAGAGAGAAAAATAAAATAGAGTTCGCCAGAAAAACAGGCAATGATTCAAATTTATCAGGTAGACACAAAGAAAAAGAAAGTAGAAGAGTTTATTCTGTGTTAAAAGAGGTATAAACCTCAGAACACATTGGCTCCATCCCCTAACAAATGCATACCAATCAGTGCTTTGGAAATCAATCCATTGATATCTATTCTCTGTTTCCATAAATATTAAAGTTAAAAGAGACCGCAATCTATAAAGCCTATTCAGTCAGGTATCAGGCTGTAGATTCCAGGATTGTCTTTAGAATATTAAATTGAAACATTTTCCAAAGTATGTAGGCAGAATAATAGTTACCATATAACAAATTAAAATTTCTGTTAAGGAATAACATAAACTTATAAATTTATTTAACCTGTAATAACCTATAAATCTTAAAATATGTAATCAATGTAGGCATTTAATGATATAAACTTCCCTATTGGCACTGATTTTGTTGTATACCAGAGGTTGTGGTATTGTGTTTCCACTTGCATTCATTTAAAAATTTTTTTTTAATTTCCATCTTGATTTCATTGTTGACCCAAAGATTCTTCAATAGCATGTTATTGAAAGAAGTAAAAACAATTCAAATTAGAAAACAGGAAGTAAAATTATCTCTGTTTACTGATGATAAGATCTTGTATCTAGAAAACCCTAGAGACTCCATCAAAAAAACTGATTTGATAAATGAATTCACTAAAGTTTTAGGATACCAAATCAACACACAAAACGCAGTAATATTTCTATATACCAATAATAATTAAATGGAGAATCAAAACAAGAAGGCACTCATATTTTCATAACTACAAAAATAAAATAACTAGAAATATATTTAACCAAGGAGGTGAACAACTTCCCCAAGGAAAACTATGAAACACTGATGAAAGAAATTGTAGATGATACAAAAACAAATGGAAAAACATCCCATGCTCACAAATCAAAAGAATTAATATCATTTAAATGACCATACTGCCCAAAGCAACTTATAGATTCATTGTTATTGCTATGAAATTACCAAAGACATTTTCCATAGAATTAGGAAAAACAGTTTTAAAATTCTCATGGTAGCAAAAAAAAAAGAGCCCAATTAGCTAAAGCAATCCTAAGCAAAAAACAAAGCTGAAGACACCCCATTACCTAACCTCAAATTATAATACAAGGCAACAGTAACTAAACAGCATGGTACTACTATAAAAATAGACACATAGATTAATGGCACAGAATTGACCACCCAGAAATAAAGCCACATTTTACAGTCAATGAATTTTTGACAATGTCAACAAAAACATACAATGGAAAAAGAACAATCTTTTCAATAAAATGTACTTGGAAAATTGGATTGCCATATACAGAAAAATAAATGAACTGGACTCTTGTTTCTCACCACACACAAACATTAATTAGAGGCTTAAATGTAAGATCTGAAAATATAAAAATCCTTAAAGATAATCTAGGAAAAACACTTCTGGACATTGGTCAAGGCAAAGAATTGATGACTAAGACTTCAAAAGGACAACAACAACAACAATTAAATGAAAAACAATGGTACTTAAACTTCAAAATTGCATAGCAAATAATAATAATAATTGCCAACAGAATGAAGGGACAGCCTGCAAAATGGGAAAAAACATCAACAATAATTTCTGAAGGAAAAAATAATCTTCATAATTTTCTAATTGAAAAGAACACATGATTAACGGCACAAACAGTAGCCCACAACATAGACATTTCAATTGGCTTATCGTACACAATTCTCTCTAAAAAAAATAATAAAAAAAATAAGTTCAGCAAACTGTCCACTTGATGGGTGCCAAAGCTATTACACCAAGATTAGCCACAGACAAGAGTGGAGACTTCCATTGAAATTTTAAATAAATAGGGTCAAGATCCTTGAGAATTTTTTAAAATAACTCTAACAAGAGGTAAAACATGGTTAACCAGTAAGATCCTGAAAACAAAAACATAATCAAAGCAATGGCTACCAAGAATGAAAGTTGTTAAGTCAATGCAAAAGTGGACTGGCAAAGAACAAAGAACATGAAAATAGTTTACTTAGTATGCTGAAGGCATTTACCTTGACGGCTCTCTGGAGAACCCAAGAATGATAACATCTGCTCATTTTGAGAGTTTTTTTGAGAAATTTAACCAAAGCTTTAGCAGAAAAATGCTGAGCTAAACTTCACTGGAGAGTCCTTCTCTACCACAACAATGCTCCTGCTCATTCCTTGCATCAAACAAGGACACATTTGTGAGAATTTCTAACATAAAACTGTAGCCATTCACCTTACTGTTACAATTAGGTTCCTTCTGATTTATTTTTGTTTGCTAATATTGAAACACTTGAAAGAGCACCCACTGTTTTTCAGTTAATAATGTAAAGAAGACTGCATTCACATGATTAAATTTTTTATCTTTTTAGAATGAACCAAATAGCTGGTATCATGACTTACAAAAGTGTCTTGACCTTGAGCGAGTTTATATTAAAAAATAAAACTTATACAGAATTAAAAACAAAAACCATATGATCATCTCTACAGATCTGGAAAAAGCGTTCAATAAAATCCAACATCCTTTTTAATACAAAAACCTCAAGAAACTAGCCTCAAAGAAGCATACCTCATAATAATGAGTCATCTATGACAAACTCACAGCCAACATTGTGCTGAGTAGGCAAAAGTTGGAAGCCTTCTTCCTAAGAACTGCAACAAGACAAAGGTCTCCACTCTCACTACTTTTGTTCAACATAGTACTGGAAGTGCTAGCCAGAGCAATCAGGCAAGAAAAGGAAATAAAACACATCTATACAGGAAAATAGGAAGTCAAGTTTTCTCACTTTGCTGACATGATTTTATAGAAAACCCAGGTGATTTTCCCAAAAGACTCCTTGACCTGAAAAATGACTTCAGCAAAGTCTCAGTAATGAAGTCTCAGTATTTAAGACACTTCAGTAGCAATTCCATACACCAATAAAGTTCAAGTGCAAATGTTCAAGCAAATCAACAAGGTAATCTCATTTACATTAGCCACACACACAAAAATAAAATATCTAGGATTATAGTTAATCAAGAAGGTGACAGACCTGTATGAGGGGAATTACAAAACACTGCTGAAAGAAATTGCAGACAACACCCGTGAATGAAAATGAATTTCATTCTCATGTGTTGGAAGAATCCATATTGGGAAATGAGTATAGTGCCCAAAGCAATCTACAGAATCAATACTATTTTTTATAAGTTTAACAATACCATGTTTCAATGAATTAGAAAAAAACATTAATTTATATTCAACCAAAAAAGACCCTGAATAGCCAAAGCAATTTAAAGCTAAAGAATAAAGCCAGAGGAATCACATTTCCTGACTTCAAACTATACTACAAAGCTACAGTAACCAAAACAGCATGGCACTGGTACAAAAAATGGACACAAACGCTGATAAAACAGAAGACTCCTGAAATAAAGCCATACACTTTGTTGCATAAGTGATATGCAACAAAGCACACAAAAATAAACAATAGGAAAGGACACCCTATTCAAAAAATCATGCTGGGAAAACTGGGTAGCAATATGCAGAAGAAAAAAACTGGATTCCTATTTCTCACCATACACAAAAATTAACTTAAGATGCACTAAAGTCTTAAATGTAAGACCACAAAGTTTAAAAATCCTAGTAGAAAACCTAGGAAATATTCTCCTAAACATTGGCCCAGGCAGAGAATTTATAATAAAGACCTCAAAAGCAAAGGCAGCAAAATAAAAAATAGGCAAATAGGATTTATGATTAAAGAGCATCTGCACAGTAAAATAACAATCGACACAGTAAATAGACAACATACAGAATGGGAGAAAATATTTTCAAACTATGATTCTAAGAGTAAAATAAACTAGTCCAGAGGAATAGAAGGCATGGGCCAC
This sequence comes from Cheracebus regulus, assembly GCA_963574635.1. Classification (NCBI taxonomy): domain Eukaryota; kingdom Metazoa; phylum Chordata; class Mammalia; order Primates; family Pitheciidae; genus Cheracebus; species Cheracebus regulus. The sequence continues at coordinate 10,064 of CAUYQU010100492.1, forward strand.
TGAATCCACACCTCACCAAGTAAAGACTGATTTCGATGTGAAAATGTTCTGCCATCAAAACAAAGTATCTGTTATATTATTATTTTTAATATCAACGTTAAAATGCTTTCCAAGTTATTTCCAAGGATAAAGAAAAATATTAGCATATTCTTTCATTTTCAAAATGGTCCCCTCTCTTTCATTTCCATACAGTCCCGCTACCAGAGATACTGCAGGCAAATTTTTCCTTGAAAATATATTTCACCACATGAACAGAAAAAGTAGAAAGAGTAGAAGTGGAAAGAGGAAATGTACTCTATTCTGTCTACCTTCTTTTTTTTTTTTTGGAGACAGAGTTTCACTCTCGCCTCCCAAGCTGGAGTGCAAAGATGCCGTCTTGGCTCACTGGAACCTCTGCCTCCTGGGTTCAAGCGATTCTCCTGCCTCAGCACCTCAACTAGCTGGAATGACAGGCATGTGCCACCATGCCTGACTATTTTTCTATTTTTAGTAGAGATCAGGTTTTATTATGTTGGCCAGGCTGAGCTCCAACTCCTGACCTCAGGTGATCTGCCTGCCTCAGCCTCCCAAAGTTCTGTGATTACAGGCCTGAGCCACCACGCCCAGCCTTCTGTCTACTACTTTCAACTTGTAAAGTGTGCCATCCACAGCAACGTCTCAATGTAATTACAGTTCAGGGAGGGTTCACAACACACAAGATTTTTCATTATAAAGAACCAGATGAGACTGTTAGAAATGTAAAATTACTGTAAAAAGTACGTATTATTGATTCCTGTAACTATTTGTTTTTGAGACTTTATAAGCACTATGAATTTCATGTGCACAATCTGAACAAATATATAACCCAATTTTTAAAGCCAAAAAACACTCCCATAATTTTTAATAGATCTTTTCTCTTGCAGATGGGGTGGTGGGGTTGGGAGAGAGAGAAAATGAATGAAAAAGAGGTTAAATGAATTTTTCTTCACTGATGAGGCTTAACTTACGGATTTAGGCTTTGTTTTACTCTTTACTTTGTGATGTGGTCCTTCTGTATAGGGACTGGCCATTTTTTCTAGTGGTTCCTCCTTCAGGAGACTCGAATCAAAGCCAGCTGCTCTTAACAAGTCCTTGCCACTTTGTCAGGTTTTCAATACTTTTTCTCTTAGGACATGCTGAAATGCCTTTAGTTGTCAGCTTCCCAGCTGGATTTTTCTGCTATACTTTATAAACACTTGCTTTGTACATGGCTGAGCTTACAGCTGTGTGGCGCAGGTGGTCTGTGAGCAGCATTCATGGAATTTTTCTGCATTTTTGTCTTCTCTAGGATTTTGCCCTTTAATTCCAGCCACTTTGCAATTCCCAAAGTCTGTTCAGTCCAGTAAAACTGCTGCTTTCTATGTGGATTACCTTTCCTTTTATGCTGAGATTGAGAAAATATGACATGAGATTAAAAAAAAAAGTAGATGTGAAACTGAAGCTTATTTCAGATGTTGTCTTTTTTTTTTTGAGACAGAGTCTTGCTCTGTTGACCAGGCTGGAGTGCAATGGCACAGTCTTAGCTCACTGCAACATCCACCTCCCGGTTTCAAGTGATTCTCCTTTCCCAGCCTCCTGAGTGGCTGGAATTACAGGCACGTAGCTGGGATTAGCCACCTTGCCTGGATAATTTTGTATTTTTAGTAGAGACAGAGTTTCACTATGTTGGCCTGGCTGGTCTCGAACTAACCTCCTGATACGCCCACCTCGGCCTACCAAAGTGCTGGGATTATAGGTGTGAATCATCGCGCCCTGTCATTGTCCTTTTATTCCTCACAGTCTTCAATCCTGCATGCCTGGTTTATTCTCCAATGTCCTAATTGTTTTATCCATCTTTATTATATGGTATTTTGACCAATTGCTACCATTCTTCTGTGATTATGTCAGCCTGAGAAGCTACTTCATTTTTTCCAGGACCAAAAATATTATTTTAAGATTCTAATCAGTTTTCTTTCCATTAAACATTCCATATGACTGGAATTGATTTTTGTGAATGACTAAAAAATTCAAATTCCTCTTTCTTCTGTTTGATAATTAATTCCATCAGCACTATTTTTCATATAATTTATCCACAAATTCCCAACTAAACTTAATGCCACTTTTGCCATATATCAATTTTTTAATAAGTATGGTTGGAATTGAATCAGCACTTCCTTACATCTTTGTTTTAGCTATCTTAATTTAAAAAGATTTACTTATAAGGTTAAGTATCTTGTTAGGATATGTTCTCTTACCTAGCAATTCTTCAGGAAGAATTCACAAATTTAGATTGAATTACTTCAGGTATGTTTTAGTAAGCTGTAGGGTGATTACATGGGTATTTATTATACTAATTTATATACATTTATCTATAATATTCAGAATTAAAAGCTCTGATATATTTAATGTATTATGTGTATATGCATGTCTTTTTGTAGGTATAAAATATGTCATTTCATTAACTCAATATATACTCATATATATGTGCATACATTCCATTCTCTTCTTCATTTCAGTATAGCACTTATCCATGTGATCTATAGTTTTTCAAACTATTGATGACATTCTAATATGCAACGGTATGCTTGCATTATATACTTACCTATATCCTGCATACATTTTTTCCACTCATCATAAAAGTGTCAGGTAAATACGATTTTCACGTATATATTTTCTTTGAGGAAATAATTAAAAGCTATTATACTATCAAAATATTTGCCATTTCTATTTGTAATGTTAAAATGCACCCCCTTAAAAGAAATTCAACTAGCAGTATGCAAAAATTGCCTATTTTCTGAGTATTCTTTGTTGACTCTTCACCAATATGATTAGTAACAAAAAATATAGCTTGAATTTACATTTTAACTATGTATGCAGTAAAATAAATTTTCAAATGTTTAGAGAGCTCATTCTTTTTTAAGAATAATTATTGATTGTGTAGGAAATTAGTGTCAAATAAGAGAGAAAAACGCATATAAATACACCATCTCTGTGTACTTGACAGTCTATTTGCAGAGACATTATACTTGAAAGCACTTCATTTACATGATAGGTCAACACAGTATATTGGACTCTTACTCTCAGGGCAGCTTCTGCTGCCAATTTTCATTACTTAATTTCTGTCATCTTTGGATTCAGGCCATCAGTATCCATAGAACCACTCTGACTCAAGTGATTTCCTCATCAGCTCCTACTGTTAGTGTTTTGTGCATGAAATCTTAATCAGTGTGCTCCATCTTTCTTTATACCCCAAACCTCAAATTTAACATAACCATTCTGTATCATCTCTTGTCTACTGATTAGATAGAAGCATTGACATACAATTTCTTTATAAATATAAAACATACCACTGAGTAAAGAGCATATATTTTTGACATTATGTATGTGGCATCTGCCCTAACCCATTTTTAAAATTTAACCTAAATTACATCACTAAAATTTTATCTCCTTATAGTACAGTCACAATCATCATTTGCATTTTGAAAATACACAAGAAGCACCTGAAAACAGACAAAAAGCCACTTCTCTTATGCTTGTCTCCAAAACTCATTTGATGACAAAGCATATTATGAAAAGATATAAATTTTTTCATTTTTCTCATTCAGAAAGAATATTTATATTTTGCTACAGAAATAATGTTTAATTATAAAGTACTACATTCCACTGTATATAAATATCTGATATAAATATTGCATCTTTATATGATATATAATAAAATATGACACAAAAATAAATTTCACATATACAAATATATAATATATGCACAGTACTATCTTTAGGAAAAACTAAAAAGATCAGGACTCTGGATTAGATTTGGCCACAAGGATTTCTAAAACAGTAATGGTAATCTACATTAATTTTTCTTCATTTAAAGTGCCAATTCTACCATTTTCTATCTACACAAATTTGAGTAAGTTACTTAATTTTTACTACTAAAGCAGGCCATCAAATACAATGAGAATAACATTGGTTCTTCATCACAAGGTTGTTGTGAGAAAGATACAACGTACATAGACATGTAAAACAACTTATGGCAGATAAAAATGTTTAAATCACGATTATTATTATTATTTCTCCCTTTTCTTCCCATTTTCTCTTTTATTATTCTATGTCACAGCTTGTAAAGAAAACCTGTTCCATCAAGAATTTATCATTTTTCTCTACTCATGAATTCTAAACTACATCATTACTATCTCATGTCTCAATATATGTTTGTGCTTAATGAATGCCAATATAAACTTCTCTCCATTAACAAATACTAAAATTCTAACTGAGTTCATAATCAGTCAAGAAATTAATATAATGTAGAGATGGGAACAATTACATATGATGATTAGGTAGTTTAATGCATTTATATCTAATGCAGATTTTAATAGATTTGTTGAGTTTGGAACGGTCAATACATTATTTTGTTATGTTCATTGAGTTTCACTTAATTTATTATTTTATAAACAAAGGAGAGATACAATTAAGAGATAATTTGTTTAACATCCTCCACTAATTTTGTGAAAAAGAAAGCTTTAAAATAAAAATATATATTATTTACATATTTTTATTTTTATTTTATATATGACATAATTAACATGTGTGTGTGTATATATATATATATATATATATATATATATACACACACACACACACACACACACACACACACACACACACATATTTATTTTTTTTTATCAGAGACTTCCTGTGGTGGCTTTACACATTGAGAAATTTTGACTACTGGAGATGTCATAAGGTAAAAGCCCACAAGGTAAAAACATTCATATTAACTCATAAATCAACAACCTTGATAGAGATGTCAAAAAAAGTAAAAATTATTTTCAGTTACCCCAGGGAGCATTTAACCACTATTCATAGAATGTTACAAAAGCCAAATCATAACAAAACTTGAAAAATTTGGTAATACTCTCAATGATCTTAAAGATTAAGAGGACAAATTTATCAGAGAGCATCATGCCTTTGGAAGAGATTAACTATTTCAGATAAAGATTTAGAAGGTTATTGTAGTAAATAGCCACAGGAAGAAAGAGAAAGGCAATTCAGAAAGACAAAAAATAGAATATTTCTAACTCTATTCATTACTAATTTAAAAGAGGTTACTTAAAGAATAGGAGAGGAGAGAAAGAGAATCGTATTCTCATTGAACTAAAATTGAGCATTTTCTTTTTCTAAATGCAGAATTCCTTCTCTAATCATTATTTGACTTTTGTATACTAAGCCCTTAAAACTACTATGTACTACCTTCATAGGATAATCTCTTTGGAAGTTATACTTCTCAGACTCATTTGTCAAAAACTTGAACTGAGTCCTCTTGAAGCAGTTTTCACTTAAGAATTTCATGTATTTTTGGGTGTTTTTTATTGTTATAAAGTAGACTGTTAGATTTAGTTGCTGGTTAAAGTATAAGATCATCAGATACTTGCTTGCGACAGGACCAGATATATAATTTGTGGAACACAGTGTAAAATAAAAATTTAGGGCATCTGATTTAAAATGGCTATGAATTTCAGGACATATACAGCAGAGCATTAAACTAAGCTGGAGCACCTTTCTAAAGGGAGAGCCCTATGGGATTGCACATTCATGAAACAGGTTCTGAAAGCATCTATACTTGTGTCACTAGTCATGTCCCCTAGATAACCAAGCACCTAAAATGTTGCTAGTGCAACTAATAATTTGAAAACATAATTTAAAATTTAAATTTATAAAGTGAAGCAGTATAAAATACTTTTCTTATAAATGAAAGTGTAATGTTTGGTAAGATTATATTTTAGTCAGTGAAAATTCTGTGTATAAATTGATATGTTCCTGTGTATAAATTGATATGTAATATAAGTGTAAGACTATACTCGTTTCAAAGGCTAATGAAAAATACAGTACATAAAATAAGGAAATACTTCAACACATTTTATATTAATCATATAGATAATATTTCGTACACATTAGATAAAGTAAAACATGTTTAAAGTTAATTTTGCCCCTTGAATTTTACTTTTTGTATGTGATTCCTAGAAAATTTTAAATTATGCATGTGTCATACATTATATTTCTGTTGAATAGTGCTGACCTCTGGAAAATTTTCTCTGGGGTCTGCAATTCTCAAACACCGTATGTCCTTGAAACTTAACATTTCTAAGCATATCCTATAATTGAGAGGGCAGTTATCAAAATTTAATGTACACTAAATCTCACTGGACATAAAATCCAGAGGTCTTTACTTTCCAAAACAGCCTGTCTGAGAGAATACTGCTATATGTCCCAGGATTTGACCTAAGAATACATCAGTCAGAATAAAATTTGACAGCTTTATATTTTGTTAATTCAAACTGTATGTGTCAGAAAAACTAGCATTGTACCAAAAGAGCTGCAATTTCTAATTTCTTCATATCTTGATCAAAGGAGAAAGTCTGCAAGGAGAAAAAGAATGAAGAGAAGGAAAATTTCAAGAAGTTATGATTGTAAAGAAATTAATAAATGAAGAAAAAATTAATGAAATAATTTAACTAATAAATTTAGTATCAAAAAAACACTTTGTCTGAATTAGAGAAATAATTTTCACATAGGCTTTAGACTTCCTTTGCTTGCGTTCTCAGGCAAGTATGCCATTATAACCTAGACTTTTGAGGAAGCAGGTGCTTAACTCAATAAGAACAATGGCAACTGTATTATTTAGTCAGATGTGATGTAATCATTGAGAAGCAAGACTGTACTGATATATTTTATATATAAAAAGCAATTTTGGAACTGAACTCTGGCATAACCTGAATGCAAGGGTTTGATGAGACTGCTTATTACAACCTCAGCATTCTCCATGGGAAAATCATGGAGATTGATGAGGACCACAGTTCTTCCTAATATCCTCCTTGTATTTGACAGAGAATGTTGTCCCATTGGGAATACAAACTGACATTTTCAAAAAACCTTTTGACTCTTCCTATTTTGAATCCTTTGAGGTCTATTTTTTTTTATAAAATTAATTGTCAATAAAAGCAGCAGACAATCAATACTAGCTGTATGAGTTTTGGCATGTAAAAATGAGAACAGATTTTTTAATGTTTGTAAATAGTTTTATAAAGTTTATATCACTTTTATTATTCTATTTATTACTATCACTGTCATTATCAATATTTTCATTTTCTGAGGGTTTTCCCCATTTTTAGTTGACACATAGTAGTTGCACAGATTTATGGGCTACAGAGTGATATATTAATACATGTACAAAATGTGTAATGATCAAATCAGGGTAATTCAGATATCCATCACTTCAAACACTTAACATTTATTTCTGTTGAGAACAGGCAAAATCCTCCCCTCTAGCATTATGAACATATACAGTAACTTACTGTTAACTATATTTATCCTACAGGGCTACAAAACACTAGGATTTATTCCTTTTAAGTAGCTGTATTTTTGTATCTATTAACCAACCTCTCCCTATCCTCCCCTCCCCTTTACCCTTCTCAGCATCTAATAACCTTAATTCTCACTACTTCATTGAGCTTAATTCCTTTCAGCTCCCACATATGAGTGAGAACATGCAGTATTTATTTTACGGTACCTGACTTTTTTCACTTAACGTAATATCCTACAGGTTCATCCAAGTTGCTATGAATTATAGAATTTCATTTTTTTAAATATATATATTTTACTGCACTTTAGGTTCTGGGGTACATGTGCAGAACATGCAGGACTGTTGCATAGGTACATACATGGGAATGTGGTTTGCTGCCTCCTCCCCCCTCGCCTATATCTGGCATTTCTCCCCATTTTATTCCTCCCCAACCTCCCTAACCCCCCCGCAATGTCCTTCCCTACTCCCCTCAACAGACCCCAGTGTGTCATGCTCCCCTCCCTCTGTCCATGTGTTCTCATTGTTCAACACCAGCCTATGAGTAAGAACATGTGGTGTTTGATTTTCTGTTATTCTGTCACTTTGCTGAGAATGATGGTTTCCAGATTCATCCACGTCCCTGCAAAGGACACAAAGTCATCATTTTTTAATGGCTGCATAGTATTCCATGGTGTATATGTGCCACATTTTCTTTATGTAGTCTATCATCGATGGGCATTTGGGTTGGTTCCAGGTCTTTGCTATTGTAAACAGTGCCACAATGAACATATATGTGCAGGTGTCTTTATAATAGAATGATTTATAATCCTTTGGATATATCTACTAATAGGATTGCTGGGTCAAATGGAATTTCTATTTCTAGGTCCTTGAGGAATCACCACACTGTCTTCCACAATGACTGAACTAATTTACACTCCCACCAACAGTGTAAAAGTGTTCCTATTTCTCCACATCCTCTCTAGCATCTGCTGTCTCTAGATTTTTTAATGATTGCCATCTTAACCGGTGTGAGGTGGTATCTCAATGTAGTTTTGATTTGCATTTCTCTAATGATCAGTGATAATGGGCATTTTTTTCATATTTGTTGGCTTCATAGATGTCTTCTTTTGAAAAGTGCAATCTACAAAGAACTAAAACAGATTTACAAGGAAAAAAAACAATCCCATTCAAAAAGGATTTCATTATTTTTACAGCTGAACAGTATTCTGTGTATTTATACCATATTGTCCTTAAACATTCACATGTTAATAAACAGGTTGATTTCATATCTTTGCTAATGTGAATAGAGCTGCAAGAGACATGAGTGTTAGGCATCTCTTCAATATATGGCTTTCTTTCTTTTAAATCTATTCTTTTCCATACAGCAAGGATCCCCAATATTTGCTTTATATAACTGGGTGCTCCAGTGTTGGCTGTGTATATGTTTATGATCATTATATCATCTTACTGAATTGTTCCCTTTATCAATATATAATGTCCTGCCTTGACTCTTTGTACAACTTTTGATTTGAAGCCTATATTTTATCTGATGTAAGCATAGCCTCTCTTGCTCTTTTGGTCTCCATTTGGAAGGAATATTTTTTTACATAATTTACCTATGTCTGCCTGTATTTTTACTGTGGAAGTTTCTTACAGTGAGCATAGACTTAAGTCCTTTTTTTTTTAGTCTGTTCAGTGGGTCTTTATCTTTTAACTGGAAATTTTAAGGATTTAGATTCAAGATTGCCATTCATAGGTAAAAACTTACTCCTGTCATTTTGTTTTTTTCTCATTGTTTTGATATCCTTTGTTCCTTTCTTGCTCTCTTATTCGTTATCTTTGTGGTTTCGTGGTTTTAGAAAGTGACAACATTTGTTTTCTTTATCTTTTACATTTGCTGTGCCGTTAAGTTTTTTAAATTCATGTGTTTACATGATTGTAGATATTGTCCTCTCTCAAGATGTAGGATCCCTTAAGCATTTCTTGTAGGACCAGTCTAGCAGTAATTAAATTCCTCGGTTTTTGCTCAGGTCTCAGAAAGACTGTATTTCTTCTTCATTTCTGAAGGATAGCTTTTCTGGGTATCATATTCTTGGCTGGCATATTTTTTTCTTTGAGTACTTTGAATATACCATCCTATTTCTTGGGGCAGTATACCTTGCACAGGTTGGTACTTGAGTTTCTGTATGGTGTGTGGGCCCTCAGTAGTCCACTGCTGGAGGAGGCAAAGTAATCACTGGCAGTGATAGACCCATGCATGTGGCACTCATGCTTTGGGAAGCACATGCTTCAACTATTTTGTCCTAGGGGCAGCTTTCGTAATTACTCTACTGTGTGTTCCTAGGATTGCAGGATGCCACATGGGTCAGGGTACTAGGAATATGTCTGCACTGCCTGGTCTAGCTGCTGTAAGATATTCCAGCCCTCTGGGTTGATGTGAGGTTACCTCAGCATTGCCCTAGGAAGGTGAAGTTGCAAGAGATATTGAGGTCCAGGGAAAGGTATAGTTTGGCGTTGGCTTTGCTCTTATTGTGGCACTATGCTATAGCAACTTGGGGCCTGGGGTGTGGGGGACACTGAGCATGAATTCTCTCTCTAGAAAGATGTACTCCCACTGACTTGAGGCAACTGTCCATAGTAAGCTCAGGGCCTGTGAGGGCAGCGGGGCTATCCTGTAGCTATAATTATAGGCACCTATGGAAGAAAGGTAGTCTACTAGGGATCTTCTGCTTACCTTTTCTCCACCAAAGGAAATCTCTCTTGGCTCCATGGTCCATTATTTTTTTGTTTTTAATGGTCAAATAATGACATGGGTGTTAAGAGTTGATAATTACAAAAGTATAAATAATGGTATTGATTAAAGGGTAACACCGTTTTTTTTTCCTCCCTCTGGCAGCATATTACCCTAACTAATTTAATTCTATCAGGCATAGCACTGCAGTAGCAAGGCTTAATGATTAAAATAATAAGTGTTTTATGACTTATAGTACTACTTTTGCCTTTTTTTTTTCAGGTGTTGAAGATCTCTTTAGCATAGATTAGTTTGGAAAATATCTCATTTGAAATACTTTTGCATTTCTTCATTTTTTCAAATATTTACTTTTTCTAGGTTTCTTTGAAGATTGTGCAGAGAAATATTGGAAAATAAACAAATCAGGTTTTCTTCTTGTGTTTGTAACTTCTCATAAGAAATTAAGTAAATAGAATTATGGAGAGGAAGGTAATATCTTAAATAAGATTATTAAACTTCTGATTATTTCTAACATCATTTTTTAGTAATTATACTGACTGTAAGTCGAGTATATATTGAATTTTATTAATCCTCAAGAAATCTACATAAAAATAAAACAAATAGCCCTACACTGTTGCCACAACCAACCCATTGTCTACACCCCATAGGCCACTCAAATAGTCTCAAATACATGAGTATTTTATATATATATATATACATATATATATATATATACAAAAAGTCTGCCTATCTAATGATCTGTTCTACACTTTATTATTTCTAGTATGAATAGTACATACAATATTTTAAATGCAAAAAATATATATATATTTAGAGGGCTTAAACACAAAAAAACATGACAAGAATTTTTGGGAGTTAGTATAATTCAGATTCCTTGGCATAGGTGTCAGGGTATACATAGCACTGATATGAGAAATGAGTAGAAAGATTTAAAGATTACAGTAAATTTTATTATCGTAAGCTAGGGGAAAGTTAAATATTAATCTATATATATATTTATAAGTCACAACAGATTACCTTGTCTTGGGATATGAAGCAAGTTTAGAAGACCCAAGATTCATTTAGTAGGAAAAAGAAATTCTAGGTACACTCAAATGACAAGAAAATCTAATGTAGCTAGTACTATCTTCAATACGTGAGTAGTCTGTGATAAACTTCTAGTTTAGGTGCAGCTTCAAATGTCTCCTACTCAGTTTGGCTACAATTCAGATAGAAATGTTCTAGTTGCCATATTGAAGAAAACGATAGCTACAAGAAGACTGAAGAAAATTTCACTGCCAATAAGGTTGGCTTCTTCATTTCAGAAATTTCAGTGTGCATCATGCTTTTAATGGTTCCAGACTAGTTTGCAATGTGAGGACTGTCTGTACATAGAAAAGTTGAACTGTATAATCAAGTGATTTTAATTAATTGACCTTTATAGATTCATGCATCTCTACCCACCAAACAGCAGAATACACATTCATTTCAAGTGCATGCAAAACATTTATCAATACAGGCCATATTGTAGCACATAAAACAATTATTGATATAGTTAAAAAGGATTCAAATCATACAAAGTATGTTATTTGACCAAAATGGTATTAAATTATAAATTCAGAACAGAAATATCTTTACCAAATTTGAATATTAGCAAACTAAATATAATGCTTTTTGTCCGGAGAGGGTTGCAGGCCTTCCACCCCTCCCCCTTTTTTCACCCAGGCCCCAGCTGAATATAGAACACCTGATTGAAAGTCCCCGCGCAGACCCTAAAGGCATGGAAAACACCGGGCTGGAAAGTCCCTAAAAGAAAAAATTCTTCCTACCCCACCCAGGCGTCCACTCAGCAGATCGCCCTGACCAATCACCGCCTGCCCCATCAGCTTCCCGCCTAGCAACCTAACAGACCAATCACCGCCTGCCCCATCAGCTTCCCGCCTAGCAACCTAACAGACCAATCACCGCCTGCCCCGTCAGCTTCCCGCCTAGCAACCTAACAGACCAATCACCGCCTGCCCCGTCAGCTTTCCCCTCCCCGGCACCCATGCCTCTATAAAAGACGCAGACCAGAAAGAACCGGGGCGGTTGCTGACTCATCCCTTGCGTGCGAGTCTAGCCTGCCCGGAGACTCTCCAATAAAGCCTGAACTCCTAGTCCATTTCGTGTAATTCAATTGTGCTTTGGGGTTCAAGCGCCGAGGGTCCGGGCAGGTCGGACACTTTTAAATAGCCTACGGGTTGAAAAAGCAACCAAAGGAAAAAAAATTTTCAAAGAAAAAATAAGTAATTTGAGGATGTGAAGGGACAAACATACTCATAGATTTCTGATCAGAATAGAAACTGGAAAAAACTACTTTGTTTCTTTTTTGTTTGTGGTCTTGCTGTATCACCCAGGCTGGACTGCAGTGGTACAGTCTTGGCTCACTGCAACCTCCAACTCCCAGGTTTAAGTAATTCTCCTGCCTCAATATCTCAAGTAGCTAAGATTACAGGTGTGTGCCACCATGCCTGGCTTTTTTTTTTTTTTTTTGGTATTTTTGGTAGAGATAGGATTTCACCATGTTGGCCAGGCTGGTCTCAAACTCCAGACCTCGTGGTTTGGCTGCCTTGCCCTCCCTAAGTGCTGGGAATACAAGCATGAGCCACCACGACCAGCCAGAAAAAACTACTTTGGAAAACAGTTTATTAGTTTCATTAAAAGTTACAAATATGTGTACCATAAGATCCAGGGATTTCTCAAGATTAAAAAAATAAAAAATAAAAGCACATAAGCACATGCCCATGCAAACAGTTGAAAGCCAGGTACAAGAATATTTATAACAGCTTTATTTGCAGTGGTCCGAAATTGCAAACAATCCAAATGGCCAATAAACAAACAGATTGTGGCTATTCATCTAATGGAATATTGTTCAGCAACACAAAGAAAGGAGTTATTTGTTCCTATAGAAAACACCATGGTGGATCTCAAAATCATTGTCCTCAGGGTTAGAAATAAAATAAAGCAAAAAAAAAAAAAAAAAAAAAAAAGGACATGCGCCAGGTGTTAAAAGGCATGCTCGTAATGAAGAGACTCCCAAACAACCTTTTTGTAAGCAACATGGCGGTTTATTAAGCTGGGTGCAGGCAGCCCAAAAAGGACGG